>CM066995.1:111434068-111651568 GCA_033977485.1 Hydrangea macrophylla
AGATCCTTTTTGAGAATTCCATGTATTTTCTTAAGTTAGCTATGGGCTTGAGCATGTTAAATGAGTTTTGAGCCATTCCGGCAAGTCCGGATAGATGCGATTACGACTTTGGTTGAGTTTCATGTCTAACCAACTTAAAATACTAAGTCTTGAAGTGAATTTTTGGTAAATTCCTTGTGTTTATGTGTTTTTTATTCAAAAGAGATGTTTTATGGTTGTTTTAACCAGGAGAGAGTTAGTGTATATAACTTTTATGTCTAGTGATGTTTAAGAATGTTTGGAGATGATTTCGAAATGTCTTCTTGAAGCTCTATGATGTTTGGGTAAGTTTGGTTATGAGTTGGAAAGGTAAAATCAGAGTTTTTAGCAGTTGGAAACAGTTCTGCAGAACCCGGATCGATTCGGGTTAAAGGGCGGATCGATCCGGGCTTTTCGAGGGGCATTCTGCGGCAAAACGACAATACGGATCGATCCGGGTATAAAGGGCAGATCGATCCGCCTAGGTTTTTCATAGCACGTCGCCTTTTACGGAAACGTCCATAACTCTTTCTAGAAAAATCGGATTCGCGCGCCATTTTTTGCGTTGGAATCGGGACTCAAAGACCTATCTTTTGGTGTAAAATTCATATACTTTATTAAAGACAATTTTGCCCTTGGGGGCTGTTTTGTCACTGTAAAGTTCTTTAAAGTGAGTAAATTCATATTTTCTTCATAATTAGTGTAGTTTGGGACGCGTATAGTCTTGTTACACGTGTCCTATTCCACCAGGGGCGGGTTAGGGTGTGACACAAGCATACCAAAGAAAATGAAAATTTCTACGTAGTTCGGCAAAAATCACCTACATTCATACCCGAGAGATTAGTTTTTTCACTATTGAGAATAAACAATTAGTACGAGACACATTGGATTAAATCCCATAACCCAACCCTCAAATCCTTCGACACTCACTCTCAATACTCAAAGAACTTGACACAATCACTGTAACATAGAAAAATTACAAAGATAAAGAAATGCCCATCTCTACCTTACTGTTAGGAAACTGCGTTCCCAGAATCCGTTGACAGTGCGTATGAGTTGGTACTGCAAAAATTTTTGTGAAATCTATAATAACCCTACAAGGGCGGAACTAGGGTTACCTTGAACTGCAAAACGGATTGTTGTAGTAGACGAATCGAGAACACGGGCTCGATAACAGCTCACGATCTTCTACTGTATTCCTCCGCTGCCAGAATATCGAACTGAGTGTGGGCTCTTTCGAAATCCTTTTTGTTTTCTGCTCTCCCTCTTTTACCCTCTCTTTTCTATTCCGAGTTATAATACTCTTGATGGAAAAAAACGCTAACTGATGAGAGAGCCAAAGCAGCATATATATAGGCCACGATAGGGACCATAAGAAGTCAATAAGGAATAGACTTCCTTATGGAATTAGGAAACCCTAATTCGAACTGAATCAGATTTCTATTTCCATAAATTATAATTCATACCACTAAAGAATTATAATTGCACTCCTACCCTTATCTCAAAAATATATTTCGAGCTCCTTGTTATTAAATGCTTATTATCTCCCCATGTTAAGATTACAGATATCCATTAATTAACTATAATTACTGACAATCATATTTAATTAATTTCTTAAAATTCCTTGAGATCCTCTGCTTAACTTATCTGATATGTCGGATACAAAATCCACCTGCAGGGTTTGACATAATCAAAACTTATAAGCTTTCTTAAGGGGATATCATCAATCCCAAAAATTGAGACATGGATTCCATCATTAATTAATATCCACCACACAATTAATATTGCCACCCAATCCAATGAGATATTGACCCATTTAAGGATCTCACCCTTTTAGGGATCAAAGTGTAAATATCAAATGTACGTGTCTACAAATTAACTTAGGATTTAGAGCATAAGCACTCATAATAGCCATGAGGTATTAATTATCTTATAAGTCAGTATAAAGATAATTACCCCAAGTCAGTCCCGTTTAATACACAAAGTGTATCAGCATAGTGAGTTGAAACTATACCATTTTCCGTAGTCAAGACAAACCTACTACAACACCATGCTGCAGTCCTACCGATGGTGTGTCCAATCCCATCTAAGACTGTAAACCAAATCTTACATTCTATAATATCTGATGGCCTGATCTTCCGTGTGTAAGCCAAACTCTACACACCAAACCACCTACTATATAGAATGAGAGACACACATGCATAATATTAAATAAATAATATAATACAAACATTGCCCACACAGATTCTAAAAAAAATGGATTAACTGATTTTATTAAATGAATAATAAATCAACTACATAAAGCATGGCTTTTAGTATATATCCCTAACACTCACATCCCTATCATTTTAAAACAACTCTCATAGAAAACCCCAGTGATTAATATCTCTCTCACTCTAGACCATGCTCCCCCAAGAGGGGAGACCCCCAACTTGATACATCAAGGGCTTCCTAAATTCCTATAAAACATCCCTTTATATAGAATTATCAACCATTACTTGTCCAACAAGAAATTAGAGATCCACTCCAAATAAAACTCTATCACAAAAGGAAATCAAATCAAAATAGGAATCTAGCCAAATCCACAATCCTAAATTAATGAGATTGTCCTACATGTGATATAATACAATTAGCCATCTATCACTTGTATGAAAACTATTCAACCATTCTATCACACATGACCAACACCCCTTCAATTGGAGTGTTGGAGGTAAGATTTCGGGGATAGAATTTCAGTCAAAATTTTAGCCCAAGTTCTAGGATTAGAATAGTAAAAGAGTGCCAAAAATGTCTTAAAGGGTTAGGAAAGAGGATGAAGACGATCTTCTCTTCTTGGATCGAAACAATCCCATGTAAATAATGTATATGAAAAATACAAAATTTAAAGGAGACACAAAATTTCTACATGGTTCGGTAATGTGCTTTATTAACACCGGAGAGTCACAAGTTTTCACTATATAAACTCTTAGGGTTATAATTAATATACCTCCTATAGGTACATGGTAAAATTCCCAAAATACTCATATTGTACCGCGCACCCCCGCCCGATTAGTCCATACTGCACATAACTCTTGTCAGCATCCAGAGAGGGTCCTCTCTCTTGACTCTTGAGCCTAGTGTAACAGACCCATTACTATATGAGCCACCCCAACACCTCTACATATGATTTCTATTTTTATTTTTTCCAATCAGTGATAATTAAGAACCTAAGTAATGTACCTAAGTTGTTCCTTTATTTACTACGACAACTTTGGACCCTCAACTGCCAAATAAACTAAAATGTAGAATCAATGATATGGATATAAAATACATTTTATTCCCTTGTTTAAGCCCTTCTTCACTTTATCTCTTACAATTAAAGGTTGACACATAACCTTCTTTTGGTTACGACTAAAGTGAAATCGTTAAATTTTTCTTTAAAACTAACCAAAATTTTCATATTCAGTTTGTCGGAAAAACGGTTTGCCTAAATTTTAAAATGAGTAACGCTATGTATGCTTATGACTCCTATGCATGCTCCCGGAGACACTATGGTTGATGGGAACCCTAATAATAAGGATAGAGAAGGTTTGGGAAGCCCTAAATAGTTTCTGCAGCTTTTGGTATAATAAAAATAACGAACTCTATTTTCTGGACATAGCCGGCCTATATATAAATTCCTAGAACTAACTTTACCTTCAATCGAGATTGAACCTTTGATCGATTGAAACACTTTCGAGCGATCGAGCATGTCTAGACTTCAACCGATCGAAACTACTTTGATCGATCAAACTTGTCTTGACAACATCCTCATTTGCCTTTCCAAGCATCCTAGCGGAGGTAAGAGTGGGACCTCCTAGGCTCTTTATTGTCAGCTCATACCAACTATTAATTCCCATGACCAAACTCTTTGATCAGTGAATTAACTAACTGATCAGTTAACGTTTACTCCACTATAAAACGATAACTGAACTACAATACAAAAGAACATATCCAAAGCGATAACTAGACTTGTATGGTGTACTAATGTCCCTCTACCGTCAGCATTTGTAATCATATTCAGGTACTCGGATAAATGGTTACTGTCAACCTGAATCATGATTACTTCTTGTATTCCTTGAGTCCCATTCACCTCTCATGATTACCAAACATGTTGATAACTACTTATCAACAAGACTGCAGTTCTTAGTAATCAACTTGGTGACATTCTCAATGGCATGCTTACTCTTTATCAGATGGTAGATTCTATATTGACAATATATGTTCACAACCCTATAAACATGACATACCTAAGATACCCAAGTATTGATTGTTTATAGACCTCACGATTGGTAAGTCAAAGCAGCCACATCTACAATCCGTGTTCATAATCATCTCGAGATTGAGAACATGTAACTTATACAAGTTATGAGTCCCTATCGATTGTTGACAATCTTAAGTGTCAATAGGAAAGCTTAGGTCCATCAATACACTATAAACACTAACATATTAACTAAGAGTTATACTCTAGTGATTGAGATTCATCACTCCATCCAATGGTAGTTAATCATGCTACAGTGTAAACCTACTGAGATATCAGTCTCATCATCCATTGTGACAATTTTTAAGTATCAAAGAATAGTAATTCGTATCTCATTTGTATATATCTCATACACTCACAAATTACTTAAGGTGATACTTAAGGATTAATAATCATCTCATGAAAGAAACATACACAATGAAATGTAAAGCTGATATCCATATATTATAATGTCAATGTTCATACATAAAGTAGTGGTTTGAGGGCACAAACCCAACAAATTCCCACTTGCACTCATAACCATTCAAGACTACATCTAAGACCTAGACTATCTAGATGAAAATCAAAGATCTTCTGTGGCAAGGCTTTGTAAATCGATCTGCAAGATTGTCAGTTGTGGCAATCTTGGTGACAGTCACATCTCCACGTTGAATAATGTCTCGAATTAGAAAATATTTTCGTTCTACGTACTTTCCCTTTCTGTGGTTCCTTGGATCCTTGGACTGAGCCACTGCCCCATTATTATCGCAGTATAGCATTATAGGTGACAGCAACGCTGGTATCACCTCGAGCTTGATTCTTGTTCTGATCTCAAATAACTCTGCAAAAGTGTGGATGCATTAATACATAAGTTTCTCTTGATAGACACTCCGCAAGTTCTTTACTATAATTCGGATATGCTCTTTCTCAAACGGTCATTGGGCTATCTTTGCGGCCTTTCCCATCCAACGAGTTAGAAACTCAGCAAACGACTCTTTACATTCTTGCGTAGTCATCTCCAAATCCCTCACAGTTACATCAAGTTCTTGTTTATACTCGTACTAGGTGACAAAAGCCTTCACAACATCCTTCCATATGCAAGTTTTGCTAGATTCCAAAGTGAAATACCAGGACAAAGTTGCCCTAGTCAGGATTTGCTGAAATAGGATGGCCATCGTGATAGGACTCAAACCATTCGACTGAAAGGCCCTAATACACATCCTCACATTGCCAAAACCATCGAACTTATCAATTTTAGGCATCTTAAAACCGATCGGCATTTTTTCTTGAGCTCCCTCAAACAAACCCTTTAACTCTAGTAGGTAGCTATCAAATGCATTGAACTTGTGGACAACTTTTTCCAGCTTCTCCACCTACTCCTTCATCTCAATATGCTCTTTCTTAGCTTTCTCAATCTTCTCTCTTTCTGCCCTAGGTACATCATCTCTAGGTGATTTGGGACCCTCATACCAATCATCTTCCATAACTCGAGTAGTAGGTGGAGGAGGATCGATTATTGGTGGATCAATTGCAGGCCTTTGACGGGTCAGTGTTTCCAACATGGCCATCATTTGATCTATTCTCCCTTTTAACTGTGCTATTTCTATAGTGTATTGTTCCTGATCCATTTCTCTTTTTGTCTCTGGTTCTCTTCTTACTAACCTTGCACTCAAATCCCAGACCCAAACTGCCCTGGTGTTCAATGCTATATTGCCTACAGTTATATTTGTTTTTACTTCAAAATTTTGATGGAATTAAAATGTTTATGAATGATTCAAATGTCACACGGATGAGATGCATGCGTGCGTGTGTGTGTGTGTGTGTTACTCTATATACCAAAGAAAGAGAAACTTCTAGTCCTAGCATAGAAGACACACAAGCATATAAAATCCTCACCAATGTCAAGTGCGCCAACTTCTCTTCTCATTGTGATCTTTATTACCCTTTCAAAGGTTGGACATTTAAAATTTTTGAAACTTATTTGATAAAGCAGTTCTTTAGATGATAAGATCTTTTGAAAACAATTCTTGAGAATTCTTTTGAAAACGAGGATTTTTAAACATTCCTCAACAAAGATGATTGGATTGAAATTTTGCTTTGAAATTCATTTGAAAAGCATTTCTCCCAAAAATAATTCCCAAGATTTTTGGATTTTTTCTTTGAAGATGATCATGTGAAAAAATACCTTACCAAAGGTTGACTTGGAATTTTTAATCAAAAAGTGAACTCCAAGGATTTTTGAAAGAGCTACTGAATACTTTGGAATAAAGATGGAAAAAATCTATTTACTTTCAAAGATGGATTCAAAATTCCTTGGGTAGAAGGATCACATGATCGGATTATCATCGTATTTTTCATGAATTCGGATGCATATAAGGTGATGCTTAGCTAACAAGATATAAGAAGTGTAACCTTATAATCAAGATCCGGCATTTTTCCAAATGTCGTGAGACATGCGAAGGAATTTTTAAAAGGTAATTAAAGGGTTATACATCCTACATCAAGCAAGCATCGTCATCATCTCAAGTAATCCCTTCCAGGCATACAAAACTCCCAAGCACATAATCTAATCAAGAATTGATTTCCCAGATTGAAGGGTTCTATAGAATCTATCATATAAAGGCCGGGTTTTGGTTAAATAAGGGACCCTTGATATACATCCGATAGGATGCTTTATATACCAATACATGGTACGAGACCCTTGATATACATCCGATAGGATGTATATCATCTGATAGGACCCTTGATATACATCCGATAGGATGCTTTATATACCAATACATGGTACGAGATCAAGAGTGATCTCAGGGCTCCATGATAACTTGACCGATCGGGTTGCCCGAGCCTCTAAGGTCATAGTTTTGTGCAATCGACTGGCGAGACATGCAAGTGCACAAAAATTAATCAATTCGATTAAAAGGATTCTTTCAAGTCTAATCCTCGAGTGAACTCAAAATCAGAAATTCTTGATCTGCAAAACTAGAGATTCTGGATTCGATCCCTAGTAGAGTCACAAAATTGTGGATATCGCAGGCTAACCACGTTTTAACTTTTTCAAATTCAAAATACGAGTTGCCACTTAATTTTTTTAAAGGAAAATTAAGAAACCATTTTAAAATCAAACTAATCTTTTGGAAACCAGAGATTTCTAGGTCCGGGGATTATAGAATGAGAGGGGAAGAAACCCAGCGGACTAAAACACCCCTTCTCATCTTATCTCATGATAAGCCTCTACTCAACATCCTTTTTAATTGAATTCTTAATCTAAGCATGCCTTCAACTAATACATAGATTTAAATATACATTCCACAAGCATGTCGAAAGGGGTGCAAGATTGCTAACAATAAAACGGCATTCAAAACCACATAGTTTAAATAGCAAGCAAAATGATATGCAATAAGGAACAAAGGAACTTACCTGGGATCCAGCCGCGAATATTAAATATGCAATGCATACAAATGAAGAGAAAACCTAGAAAAAGGGTCTCTAACACTTATGTACACATAAGGCAAACCCTAATCTAAGGTGTCGCGCATGAAGTCAAAAATCATTAAAATCATAAAACTAAAAAATAAAGGGTGGTTCAAGAAATAATACCGTAATAGCGCTACACAACAAATGGTTAGTCCACCTACTTTGAACACAATAGGACATCAAATCCTAAATATTATACCAAACTCTTAGCTTTAATCTAACAAACATGGAGAAAGTTGACCAAAATCATGAATTCTTTCTAATTCGTTGAAGTCACAACACCTCTGTCAATATACAAGTCTCAAGTCTCAACTAGGAGCCAATGTAATGTCCATATAGAGATGATACAATCTCAACATAATTAAAAGGAATCAATGACTATGCTAAACCAATTATGGCTTATCACAATGCAAACAAATGTCCTAAATTACAAGAATCAATATACATTTGATGATAATGAATGTATGGACATGAACAAGAATAAGCTATGAATCATTCATTAATTTGGATCATTTAGCCTCTGGATTTAAGCTTAATTAACTTTGTTTAAAACATATTTTAAGTCTTAAGTCACAAAAAATTCATTTGGATCACCATTTACAAAGTCTATCAAATCTATAATAGAATTTCAGGAATTACAGAGAGCAAACTAGACTTTCAAAAATAGGAAAAGCATTGTTCCCATGGTTTGATCTTAATGATTTTTCGACACAAGGTGCCTCTGTGAGTCTAGTTTCTAGCCCAAAAAAGAAAATCAAAAATCGAACAGTCCAATCTCTAGGAATTGGACCAAAACCAGACATCACTCAGAATTTATAAACTCTTTGTCCAGAGATTTTGTGTGATTTTCTAAAACTAGTAAACGAACCTGAATTACTTCAATCTTTTTAGGGGATCTTATTAACACATTTAACTTCATATAAAAAGTTATTTGAAGCTCAAAATGATTGTTTAAGGCTCTGATCTAACCAATTCAATACTGGCTTACTGTTCTGAAACTTTGGACAGAGAGTAAATAGGTTGTAAAACCCATGATCAAGCCATGTTAACCATAAAATCTCATCAAAACAAAAAATGCAGTGGTATATATATGAATTAAGGATAGATTCCAATTGGTCTCATCCAATTTCAACAGATCATGATTTAACTAAACATCTTTGATCATAAATCGTCATTGGAATCACTGCACCATTGTCGAATTGTCATTTCTTTGTTGAACCCAAATCACCAAGCCATGAAAATTGGCTCTTCTTAAGCCTAATTCCTCTCTCAAGTTGATGATACTTGAGGAATTAAGATTTAATTTGATTACCTCTCCTCCCAAATTATCGGTCCTTTGAGATTAAGAATCCAAATTCCAAAGAACTTAATAAGACATGAAGAGATTCATAAGTTCCACGTTAATGAACCAAAGCTATGAATATGGGCTAAGATTCATCAATTACTCATAGAAGCAACATAGATCAACTATAATCCTCATATAAATATGAATTTACAAAAAATTAAGGGATCTAACTCAAAGAATTCAAATGGAACAGTGAAGGTTCCATGGAATCCCAAGAGAAGAGCATGAACAAAAGAGATGAAATCAAAATCCAATTAATGATCCAAATTGAATTCTACTTTGAAAAACTTATTTTATCTTAAACCCAAAGCTGTCTAGATCCAAATCAAACAAATACAAGAAGATATTCAATCACAATTCAAGTAGTGTGTGATGAAATGAGGTGGGAATAGACTTTTTTGAAAATTGTGTAAAAGTTCCCAGAATTCTATGAATTGTGATTGAAACTAGACTAAAACTAACTAGAGTAGAGGATTACCTCCAAAAAATCCTCAGATTTTCTTTGTTTGGTGGTGATCTTTAAGTATTTTCAAGCTCTTCTTTAAGATCCTTCTTCAATCTCTTGATTTCTCTTCAAAATTATCTCTCAATTGTATATATCCAACCTTTTTTTCAACATTTGTCTCTAAAACTTTTGTTTTTGTCTCCCTTGTAATGGACATATATATATATATATATCTTTATTTAGACCAACCATGAGAGGTTAATTCAGCAAATTCAAGGTAGAAACCCATGTGCCATGGCATCTTTTAGAATTCAATGCGTATTTTTTTTAAAAAAAAATAGACTATTACAGGTCGTGGCATCTGGTGACTTTTCCGCGTCACTCACTGAGTGCCGGTTCGGCACTCACTGACTACCGGCGCGGCACTCAGCGATTGTCGCCGGCTTCGCCGCATGTCGGCCCGTACAGATTGTCTTTTTTATGTTTATTTTATTTTAATTTTTATTTTCCTTTGTTTTCCTTTCCTTTTTTCAAATTCTTTTCTTTTTTTTTTCATTTTCTTTTCAAAGAGTTTTCTTGAAATACTTTAAATCAAGATCAAATCTTCCAAATTGGTTTTCATTTCTCTTATATGTATTTTACACCTGAATTTCCCTGAACACCCCGTCTTTACTTTCTTTTCCGAATTCTGCAATTTTTAGAGATCGAGGAGCTTTCCAAAGATCTTGAATTACATTGAAAGACTTCATATTTGTCGGACATTGTCGTCATCGATTTTAGAGGTAATCATCCCCTAGATTCAATGGTTTGGTCCAAATTGGGGTGTCTACACAGTGGTGACTTTGAATATGGTTTGCCAAGTAGGGAACTGATTTATCAGTTCTGTCAAGATAGATGTCTGCTCGTTGGTTAGGAGGCCTCTTTTCGCAAAAGGGAAACTGCAGAACTGACAAGGAAAGGGGAGGGAGTATCATTCAAAGTAATTGAGGAAAGTTTGTTGATAAAATCCCTGGCATGCTGCAATTCCCTGGGCTTGGACGGCTGGACGATGGATGGGTCCACTTTGAGGAAGTCCACATCCAGTTGATCAAAAAAGGAGGCAGGGTCCAACAACGAAGCTCCAGCAGTCTCCTGGGCACATGACAAAAAGACAAAAGGTTTAGTTGAAAGACAAAAGAGAACTGAATAGGAATCCACCAAAGGATAGAAATAATTGAGGGATAGGCAGATTCTCGCCCGATTGGCTCACCACGATGGCTAATGAGGCTTCGGTCACAGAAATTAATGAAGAAGTTGTTCCCACATCGGTAATAGGGGCTCCATCGTGCTCTTCAGCCATTATGGTATTGGGGGCAGTGGTGGAAGGAGTAGAAGTTGTAACAGGAGGGCCGGACCCAGAAGCAGTTGGGGTACGCTCTGTCTTTTCTAGGATAGAAGGGGAGTCCAGGACGCAGAAACAACTAGGTTCACCACCTGTGTGGTCTCGTCTAGTACATCATCTCCTATGTTTTCCTCCTCGATCACGTCCTCCTCCACCAAAGTTAGTTGTTGTTATCCTTGGTCTTTTGAAGCATTTTCTTCCTCATCGGTTGAATAAACTACTACCCTTCTACCCTTTATCAACAAGGACACCACAGACTTTTGTCTCGGCTGTTTGGCTAGTGGAAGAATTATTTCTGGGGAGGTAGAATATGGTACAGTATTTTTACCAACCTGTTGTATGGTTGATGAAGGGATAGCTGTTTGAATGGATGGATGACTCCTTGTTAGCCTCTTCTTTGTGGGAGGCTTGACGAGGGCCACCACCTGTCCAAAGCAAAAATCATTGATATTGGGGTAAATCCATGATAAGCTTAAATTATATACAAAGTAAATATTGTTTACCTAGACCGAGGACTCTTTTTTCTTCTTGGCCAGGGCTGTGGCTGTTCCTTTTTTAGCAGGAACAAAGGTTGTAACGGTGGCTGAGTTTGTCTTTTTCTTCTTCTCAGTTTTAGATGTTGGGACGATATGAGGTACCATGGCCATCCCTCTTTTTGTATCAAAATAGAGACAGGGTCCACAAAGACAAGCCCTGATCTCTCGGTCCACCAAGAATCAAAAGCAGCAGTGGTGCCTGGGAGTTGAAGTTTTTCTTTGAAAGGTCAGAATCCTCCTTCACTGGCTTCACCTGGGTAGCATTGGTAAGTATCACCCGAATGATTGGAGCTTCATTCACCACATGGAATAGAGAGATTAGCACCATCTGGGTCAACCCAAACTGGCGTGCCAAAAATTGAGGGGGATAGAATTCGGCCCCATATTTGTTGTTACTTTTGGGTAGGGACGGACTGCAAAATATGTCCCGACGGACAAGATAGCTTGAAAAAATTTGATGATACAAGTCCTAGATCCTCTGGTCGTCGCCAGCATACTCGGTTGGGAGTTTTAGAAAAGGATGAAGATTTAAGAAGGACAAAGAAGGTAGGAAGGAAGAAGGGAGTCGGAGGTTGGTCTCATAGAAAAACGAAAAGCAAGCATCAAAGGTATGGGCTTTTGGTTCAACATCAGCAAAACAATGAGCAAAGGATGCTGTGTCAGAAGGAAAATCGTCGGTCGGCTGAAACTCTGGGAAGTACAAATGCAACCTGGACTTGAGGAGCCATACAGGGCCTCTGGCATTCTTGCAACCTGAGAGAAGGAAGTCCCTCACCCCTCAACACAAATAGGACAACACCAGAGTAGTCAGGGCCGTCAGCCTACCTTGGCTCAGTGCCCAGGCAAGGGAAATATGCTCTCTTGTAATCATCTGGGCAGCCGAGTAAAAAATGAACCGGTTCAACCAATACAAAAGAAAGGCCATGTATTCTTCTTCTATTACCATAGAGCATTCCTTTTCAAAGCAATAAGTAATGAACCCTCCGTAAGAATTCATGGTCTTTTTGGAGGACAAGACCCCTTTTCTGAGATGGCTTCGAGAAAGGTGAAATTAGCTTGACCTTCGTCGAAACCAGGAAAGACCTCCTCTCCATGGGGGTAGAAGCCCAATAGATGCCTGATATCCTGAATCGTTGGACCCATTGGGCCATATTTAAATAGAAAGCAGTTATGGGATTGAGACCAGAACGCTAAAGTAATAAAAAGTAAGGCTCGATCAATAGGAAGTTTGTGCTTGCTCAGTATGATGGCTTTATTAATGCCCGCTTGCTCCCATATACCCTTTTTTGCTGCCGTAACCTGATCCACCCATTCTACCAACCAATGGACGGTATGGGCCAACCACTCGCTGGAAAGGTCTATTTATAAAATTACCAGAAATTCCCCTAATTAAAAAGAGAATCGCCCTGAGTAGGGGAAAGAAGGGGATGAATTCTTCAAGGGAAGCCCCAAGAAAGGTAGGGCCTAACCCAACAGTCATGGGGAAGATCTATGTTACCTCTACATTAATGAAGGATGAAAGAGAATGAGAAGAGGCATGGGACGCCACGAGGATTTGGATGCGTCTAGAACGGGACATGTCAATGTATGGAACGGTTGTACTGGATAAGGAAGAGGCCATCTCTGAACAAAGAGTAAAGAAAGAGAAGTTTAAAGGAAATTAGGGCAGTCTGGAGAAAGCAGAGGGAGAAGGTAGACGAAGGAGGAATGACAAATGATATTTATAGCCTTCTCCATGCGTGCAGGCACGAAAAGCAAGGCACCCTTGCGTTTTAAATTTTAAATTGACTTCTCCCCGAGAAGACACATGGTGTGATTAGACTCAAAATGTTACAATAAACATTATGACTATTTAATGTCACGTTTTGGGGGACAATTCTATACACCCAAAAAAATGCATAAGTCCAAAGAGCACGATAAATGAGGACGAATGGGCCAAAGAAAGCCTACTCATCATGCTGCCTACCCATAGTGCTGCATGCTTACCGTGCTGCCTATTCATCAGTGTTCCTTCTTCTATTGGTTTGATGAAAACTTCTTCAAGAAGCTTGGCGCAAGTTCGAAGAAACAGATATCTCCAGAAGATAAGAGAGATCTCTAAAAGTTGTCAGAACTCATGATGAAAAAAAGTGGCAAGAGAAGATAAAGTGAAGCTCCAACCAATGAGAGAGTTTGGAAGCTATAAGAACCACTAACATGGTCAAAGATTATTGGACGCTGCCCCCAAGCTCGTTCAACCCAAACTGCCAGAAGGAGGGGCTCCTCCCCTATAAATACAAGACATGGTCCAAAGAGAAAAGGACCCTGCGTCTCAAACAAAAACCCCCCAAAAAGCATACCAAACACACTGCACCTTTTATAAAGCATTCTTTTGTCTTTTTCATCTTTTTTTTTAACTTAAGTTCAACTTATAATCTGTTCTTAAGTTCTTACATTAATATTAGTCCAAGTTTTTTATCAACAGAATGTCTTATCTCTTCAAGGTAGTCTGATCGTCCATTAATCTTGTTGATTTATTTTGGTTGCTTTCCACATCTTTATGACGTAGTTGACTTGTGTGCTTCAATGCTGTCAAAGAACCTTAACTAGGGTACTTTTCTACTATTTTTAACAATCACAATACGATAGAAGTCAGATCGTGCATCACTCATACAAAGCATTAGGAAAACTCCCGTTTGCCTTCATACACATACACACACACACACATACACACACACACACACACACAAAATCAAGCTTTAAACAGCTCTGGCATGCCCGAAGCAAAATAATAAGAGCGAATAGGTTCCCATTTTCCTTTTTCTCCTTTGCATCCAAACATTCTTTCGAGCTAAGAGTGGGACCCATAGATTCTTAATTGTTGGCTTCGATTTACTATTAATTCCATCTAGTTAAACTCTTAACTAAGGAATAATAATTAATCAATTACCATTAACTCCGCTATATAATGATAACTGCATTCCAGTGCATAAGAATAAAACCACACTTAATATTAGCGATTCCTAGCCTTGTATAATCTGACACTGATGTCCCTCTACCTTTCCAGTATTCGTATTTATCATTGGGATGTATGAAGAATAGTACTGTTTACCCAATAGATAAATACATCTTATATTTCTTGAGTATCAGTCACTACTCATAAATTACCAAAACATGTTTATAACAACTTGTTGACATGGCTGCACAGCACTCAGTAATCAACAAGTGACATTTTCAAGGGAATGCTTACTCTGTTGTAAAGAACTACTCTTTACAAGTGGGTAGATTCCATTTTGATAATATATGTTCCCAATACAATAAACTTGATCACCCAAGACACCCAGGTGTTGATCTTGAAGACCTCACTGATTGGTTACTCAAAGCAACCAAACATACAACTTGCGTCCATTACTATCTCAGGATTAGGGACATGTATCCTATACAAGTTTGAGTTCCTAGGTATAACTCATAGTCCATCAATGCGCGCAACTCATGTACTAGCATATCAAATTAGAGTCAACCACTCTTGTGAATGAGATTCATCACTCTATTATATAGAAGTTAATCATGCTAAAGTGTATAGCTGATAAGTTATTCGGTCTTATCATCAATTGTGACTTATTTGAAATAAAAAGGAATAGTAATTCATATCTCCGATGTGTAATCTCATACACATGAATTACATACACTGATGTTTAAGGATAACAGCCTAACCATTCATCTCATGAAATGACATACATAAATGTATTATGATTTTCCATAGTCAATCTAACTAGTTTGAGGGCATAATCCCAACACATGCACACCCCCGAATCAACATGGTCTCAACACCTTTGATTCATTAAATCAAGGCCAATATAAATGCAATTACACGAGTTAATTATACACATTAACTCTAGAGAAAGCCTTGATACCTCTTTCTCTCTAGCAGGAATTACCACCTCACCATCGTCTAAACCGTGAATAAATCATTCACCCACTTGCAAGAAATTTTTCCACCCAGAACTTGGGAGAACAACTCTACCAACTAGATGACAAAAACCATCCACACTTCTCTCTTTGTCGAGAATATCTACCATGTATGATTTTCATGACTCTCTGTAGAGATCATCTGGTAACCCAAATTATAGATTCCTTTGCCAATTTGGGACAAAAGTCACACCACCCAAATAGCGAACCAGTCCAAAAAAAATATTTTGAAAACACCGTCCCAACCCGTGACAATACCAGTCACCTAAGGACAATCAACAGCTCTCCCAAAACTACGAATTAAAGTAGTACTGAAAGCTCTCATTTTACCCTAGATCATGACCTGCTGCCTCATTTGATCTATCACTGAGAATGATCTCAAACTGTGCAGAAACTCACAAAACTACACTCGCCATTGAATCTGCATTGCCTGAAAATTTTGAAAACTACCTCTAATCTGAATTTCAAACAACGTAGCTTGTCCCACAAAGCTTCTTGAATTTCTAACCAATCAAAGTCCTTAGATTCAATGCACTTAACACATAGGAGAACTTCCCATATCCAAGTACATAACCAAATCCACATCATTTCATGGTTACAACTCTTTCACATGGCTCATCACGACCCACGCCACCAACATGTCGCTGATCCACCAATTTTTTTTTTCCTTTTCTTCTTTATCTCCTGCAACCTTAATACTGTGCTTTTATCTTATTGATGCCGTCATGCACCTTGTCCATCATGATATGACACCTATGGCTCTGATACACTTATTGTGGAACCAAATTCCCCCAATAAATACACAGAAACATACCAACAATAATAAACAAGTACACCAAAGAAAACACAAATTTTTACGTTGTTCAGCAAAATTGCCTACATTCGTACCTAAGAGTCTAGTTCTTTCACTATTGAGAATAAAAAATTAGTACAAGACACTTTAGATTCAATATCATAACCCAACCCTCAAACCCTATGGCACCCACCTCAATACCCAAAGAACTTAACACAATCAATGTAACATAGAGAAATCACAGAGATAAAGAAATACCCATCTCTACCTCACATCCCTATCATTGTGAACAACCCTCACAGAAAACCCCCAGGGTTTAATAGCTCTCTCATTCTAGACCATGTACCCCTCTATGGGTACCCAAACCAAGGTTAGGGCCTAGAAGGATTAAGCCCACTTGATTGGTCCCATTTTAAATCTCATGTCAACAACCACGAGTGAGGTTCACCATCCTTCATTAGCCTTTATCTAATCCGAATAATTTGGATTACTCGTATTTTGGATTCCATGGGGATTTTATCCCACCTGAGGCAATAATTGATGCCCATGATCCATATTCCAGGCTACATGAGTGAGTTATCCATGTTTTATCCCACAAGATTAAATCCAGAGAGATCCTCACTAATAGAGTCACCACTTGGTTTGATAAAGAAAACCAAGAAAACTAAATCCATCAAGTCCAATGGATAGAGAGCACCGCCCTGTCGTCACCAAAGAACTCTATTTGGGGGTTAAGGTACGTGAGAGGAATGAGTTAGATCGTGCTAAAATACCCCATCTCGCCCCATCGTGAGATGGACCTCTACTTAGCTTTCAAGGTGTTTGACAATGGATAGAGAGCATCGCCCCATCGTCACCAAAGAACTCTGTTTGAGAGTTAAGGTATGTGAGAGAAAGGAGCTAGATCGTGTTGAAACACCCCCTCTCGCCCCATCATGAGATGGGCCTCTACTCAGCTTTTGAGGTTTTTGACTAGACATTATGTAGAACATTTCAATTATACAAATGCAATCTTAATTCAAGTTATGAACATATAATAAAATAAAATCGTGCAGGAAACTATACAATTACATGCAATGCATACGCTAAAACAGTAATTCGGGGAGGAAACGTATTACTACACTCCCCAATGCATGTGAAAGGAAATAAAAAGAAATTTAAACATTCATACTCAAAACCCTTGAAAACATAATATCTAAGCACATCTAATCATGTAGGGAATTAAAATCTGCATTTTATCCACCTAAGCATGCTCATATGTAATCCTAGAAAAGCACTAAATAAGAGAGAATATAGATATAACACCCATATTTGTGTTATTGTATTTTATTACATTGTCATGCATGATAATATGATGTGTTGTGCATTTAGGGCACATGTATGTGTGAGTTTTGACTCACGAGTGGATTTGAGTATTTGTATAAGAGAACCTCTGAGACGGTGTAGAATGAGTGTTCTAATGTGATGACGTCTCTCTGAGACTGAGATGGTCATTGTCGAATACCTTAAATGTTTATCTGAAAATAAATGTTTGCCTGTGTATTTCACTATCTGTATTATTTTATGGTTTAGAATATATTTCTGATGTTAATTTTAGTATCATTGTGAGGACGAATTAACACGCTACTAATTTGGTAGGCTAATTAGCAATTTCGTAAAATCATGTGAGACTGCGTTTTAGTAACCAAACAGAACTTAGTGAAAAAAAACTAGTAAAGTTGGATATTTACCACTACGGGTGCTAAATCAAAAGTTTAAGACCTGGAGGGGAGTTAAATGGTATTTGGGGAAATATTGGCTATAAATACATGGAGTGAGATATTTTTGGTATACAAATTCATTTTGACTATAATATGATAAGAGAGGAGGAGAGAGAGAAAGGGAGATTTAATTCCTTCGAGCTTGCGATGCTCATCTTCGACGATCCGTCTGTTGATCAAATTATTTTATCATATATTTGAACTCCTAGAGGTAAGAGCTTTATTTTGATACCCACTAAGGCTTGTTTGGTTTAGTTTTTTGAAAACTCATTTTCTAGAATTTTTATAAAAAGTTGATAATTAGACTTTCGATCAATAGGAATTGTGCTGGACGGACTTCTGCACAATCTTTGTGCTTGGGTTTCTTTGGAACGTATTTTACAAGCGTTAATCAGAGGTGAGTGATTCAACTATGTGTTTTAGAATGATTTCCTAACATGTATTCATGTTTTGTATGAAAAGCATGTGTTAATTTATAGATATATATTGTGTAGTTCATATTTGGCGATTATATTGATAAGTAGGCCCAATGGTACGGTGAAATGTTTTGATTATGTCGATAGCATGGTGAAATGTATTAGAGTATGTTTAGTTGCTATTTGGGTCAAAGGAGTGCATGTATCAAGCCATCATTGTGGAATCGTTATAGGCATAAGGTCGCACGTTTGAAGAAAAAAAACGTGGGTCTTACCTTTTCGCGTAGACTTATTGGCAAGGAGTCACGGATTAGGAGTATAGAACGTACACGTGGGACTCCGGAGACTAGTATGAAATGTAGAGATGTGAAGGCGAGCATGTTTATCATTCAAGCACATTGTTGCTTTATTCATTAAGCGTTAGCTTAAACAAATCGAACATGCGTGGTTATTCAAATAACCATTTCAGGTGTTAATGCTAGCGAGAAATCGCAGAAGTGAGCATGTGGGTTTAAGGCGTTCTTATAGAAGGCGACTTATCATGCCTATATATCTCGTAGTTTTGAATTGGAAATGTTGTAATAAGGATTTTATGACCCTTTTGCCTATGCTTAACTTAGATTCATAGAACGGATTCGTAATGTTGTAATAGATAGGAATCTTCTGTATTTAAGTCTTAACAATGTTTTAACTCAGTTAAGATCACTTGGGAACAAATTTGGAGTGTGTAATTGGCCCCTGGTTGATTTTAGAAACTTTTAAACTCTGAAAAATTCTACAGAAGGGCTGCTACTCAAAAATAGTCGACTAGACCGAAGTCACAGTTAACTGGACCCTATTTTAGTAAACATTCTATTGGTTTTCAAAGGGCATCAGTCGACTGGATGATGAAAACTTGTCAATTAGAATCTATTTTCAAAACATACGTTCTGCTAGGTTGGGTTCAGATGACCGGATAAGCCTAGTCGACTGAAAA
Organism: Hydrangea macrophylla; assembly: GCA_033977485.1. Lineage (NCBI taxonomy): Eukaryota > Viridiplantae > Streptophyta > Magnoliopsida > Cornales > Hydrangeaceae > Hydrangea > Hydrangea macrophylla. The sequence goes on from CM066995.1 coordinate 111,453,419, forward strand.
TTTGAGGCATCAGTCAATCGGACCTTAGAGTTAGTCGACTGGAGTGGGCTACTACAGTCGACTGAGACCCTAGCCCAGTCGACTGGACTGCTTGTTTTAAAAATGCTTTATTTTCAGTTCTACTGCGTGTGTTCTTAAAACTAATTTTGAGAACGTTAATGGATTGGTTTAGCCTCGGTGGTATGCCACGGGCTTTGGTTCCACTGTTGTGGAACCAACTATAATATTTAGTGGTATCAAATCTTTAGGTTTAGAGTCTTGGGAACGAGTGACGTTATATGCTAAGTGACATCGAGTGGAGGGTATGATTGAGACGATAATATTGTTATCATTGTAGAGATGCCACATATGGTTGCATTTGTTGATTGTGAAATGTGGTATTATAAATCCTATTGCATGTCACGATATGATTGGTAAAGTGATGTGTATGGATGAATAGTGAACATATATATATTGTTGAACATTCCATAACAAAAATTATTACACTATATGGATGCAATGAGGTAAGGGCATGAGTGATGAGATGAGATGAAGTGAGATTGGATGATGGTAAGATTACTGTGAGTGCTGTGGACACTGTAGAATTGCCAAAGGTGATAGATGATATCATCTTGGTAACCATTTGATTTTTAAAATCTTAAATCATAAAAAGTTTTTAAAATTGATGGGAACGAGTTTTCTTTGAGTACGCGGTGGAGATGGAGTTCAAAGGGTAAATAGTAGAAGAAGTTTGATGGTGGTTCACATGTTGAGAGAAGTACTTTCCATATACAGGGACGATGGCAGAATTGACGGGATAGCAAGCATCAGAAAGTATATATATATATATATGTGTGTGTGTGTGTGTGTATGGATATTATTGTGTGCGGTGTATAGCTGAGAAATCTCTCAACTTACCTTACGGTATTGAGGTATGGGATGGTTGAGGAATCTCTCAATCCTATCTTACGGTGGGTATCAGATGGTGGAAGAATCTCTCAATCCTATTTTACTATGGGTATCAGATGGTTGAGGAATCTCTCAACCTATCTTACGGTGGGTATCAGATGGTTGAGGAATCTCTCAACCTATCTTACAGTGGGTATCAAATGGTTGAGGAATCTCTCAACCTATATAACGGTAAGTATTGGGAGTTGAATACTGTGGTTGTCTCACAAAACCCATGATCAAACCTTTCTAAACATAAAACCACCTCAAAACAAAAATTACAGTGGTAGAACGATGTGTTATTGACACTTTCCCGTTGGTTTCACTTGATTTCAACGGTTAGATTTCGAACTAAAAATCTTTGATCAAAAACAGTTCGTGAACTCACTGTTTTTATTTTGCTAGTTCAACTTTGTTGGTTAACCTCAACTATTGAAAACATGAAGTTGAGATTAAACCAAACTACTTTTCTTACCATTTGATGGTCCTTGAAGACTAAAAGTCACTTTATGCTTATGGATTTTGATGAAGTATGAAATGAACTTCTCAAAATTCCAAACAATGAACTCAAAACTTTATAGACCAAAGCTTGAATTCAAACTTATTACTCCTACCATTTGATGGTCATGGGAGACAAAGACATGACTAATACTCCTAAGTTTCAAGAAGAATAAGGGAATGACTTCATTAAATACCAAGTTTAGAGGATCCAAGTCATGGGCATGGACTTGGATCCAACCATATAAAACAAAGTGATGATCAAATTTTGACTCTCATGTAGAGTATGAGCTTTACATAAGGTTCAAAGGATCATACTCAAGAGATCAAGAGAGATATTGAAGATCTCCAAGACTCTCAAGACAAGAACATATATAAGAAATTGAAGGGAGAATTAGAAATAGAAACTCCTAAGCTTGCTTGACAAACAAAAATAACAAAAGATTTTAGGATTGGAAGTCCAAAAAGAAAAAGAGTAAACAAACAATCTAAGGCATAGGGGATCACCTCCAAATTATCCTCAAAGTATTCTTTGAAGATCTTCCAAACTCTTCTTCTTAATTCTCTAAACTTTCTTCTCTTTTCTCTCCAAAATATGTTGATGTAGTTGTCTCTCTTGTATTATCTCTCCTTCTCTCTTATAGGCAAAATTACCAGGTATTTTTGGTGAATTTCGGAGCAAAAAACAGGTGTAATTCTCTCATTTGGTGGTACAATGTGTACTTTCTGAAATTATGCAGACTGCTGCCCAGCGCGGCAGTCCAGAAACTGTCGCGACAGTCCGCAAATGCCGTCGCGGCACTACGCGACTGCCACGCGGCATTCATCAAATGCCGCAGCAATTAATGGATTGCCGCATTTTTGTCAGTCTTACTTTATCAGTTTTTGTTCTTATTCGCATACGCATACGTATTGCTCTGCAGAATACAGACTTTAAAAGTGAACGGCAGTCAGAAATTGCTGGCGGCACTCGGTGAATGCCGGGCCGGCACTTTGTGACTGCCGTGCGGCACTTACTGAGTGCCGCGGCAGTCCGCCGTGTGCCGTTTTTAGCTAAGATTCCCCCTTTTAGATTTTTCTTTTTTCAAAGCATATGATTCTTGAGGATATTTTTCGAAAATTGTGTTTTATACCTGAATTCTCCTAAATACCTGGTATTTTCTCTTTTCTGTGAAATTTTACCGCGTTTTAGAGAACTTTCTGAAGAGCTTGGAATACTTCGAATCTTCCGGTCCTTGTTATCATCGGATACGGAGGCGACACTCTCCTGAATTTGACGGTTGGTCAAAATTGGGGTGTCTACAAATACGGTGTTGGGATAGTGGACGGTTGAGGAATCTTTCAACCTATCTTATGGTCAGTATTGTGGGATGTTGAGGAATCTCTCAACTGAATCTAATATCCCTGGTTTGCAAGGTGATGTTCCTATGATTGGTCGATATGCGTTTGGGAAGCCACAATGAGAATACAGCCAAAGATTTGATGAGTTATGCGCCGTCAATTGGTCTTAAAAGTAAGATGATGCCAGAACGAATGTGGAACAAAAAGAGGGTTGAGGTTTGAGTATGGAATTTTTTGTGTGAATTTCAAGATTTAGATTGAACGTGGAATTGATGGAACTATTGGGTGCATGGACAGTGAGCTCATACCAAGAGCCAATAGCTCAATCCAAGCGTGACTTGTGATGGGTACAGTGCGAACCTGACTCTTGTGATGTTTCAAAGTAGATCTGAGTTTCAAGTGAGTGTAGATTAAATATTGGTGGGTAGCAGTGAATGAGATTGGGAGGAGTATATGTCAAAATTATTTGGGGTTTCAACCTTTATAACGACAAAGAGAACAAAGGAATGAATATGTGAGACGAGAAGTTTAGGAATTGACAAGATTGGTTAGAGGTGATACGGGTGGTGCGTAGTAGGACAATTGTCGCGTTGTCACTTGAGGCGTTGATGTGGTAAGTGGATATTGAATTGAGAATACATTTCAGAAAGTGGATGGCAGAGTAGTAGGTAGAAGATGTTGACCGATAATGTGTTTAACGAGTTCTGTGAAGAGGAGTATGAAAAAAGCTGTTTCTAAGGACGTGAATGTATAAATTGGGAAGATGTTGCTTGATGAGTAAGTGAACGGTATGAGTATGATAGTCGCTGGTGGTACGTAAATTTAATTACGATCTTGGCTATGGTTAAATGAATTTATTTATAAAAAAAATCTGTGTATGAAAACTTTATTTTGTTATGATGTTGTAAAGGCAACAATTCGAAGGAGGATGTAGAACGAGATTGAATGTGAAGAAAAGTTGTTAAAACAGAGAGAAGAATGTAATGGTCTTGATCGAGGGTAAATGTTTGGTTAGGAAGTTACCGATGGAATATTGGGCTTAATATTAGAAAATGACTGACGAAGTATTGGAAATGATAGGAAAGAGACTAGGGATTAACTATTGGAATTACGAGGATGGAGGTTGGTTTATGTAAGGAGTTGGTTCGGGAAAAAATGGAGAATGAAATGGTTAGCTGGAATTACAGAGTTGTTGTCTGAAGGACACAAGTTTTGAACTGTACAAATATTTTGGTAATGATTAAAATCAATACTGGAAGTGGATTTGAAGCTATTTGAAATTAAAGTTTTGTTTTTTTTAAATGCAATCGAATTGGTTATAAGATACGTATTAAGAATTGAGAAGAACAAGAGTAGTGTTTGATGCTGATGTCAGTAGAGGGAAAGACTGGGAATTGTGAGACTATTGTAGCTATATTAGTATTTAATTAGATAAATGAATTTGAAAGATGGGATAAGATTAGATGAGGATGATTTCCATGAGTTATGAGATGAAAGTGAACTGATGCATTGAGATTGATGTAACGGTTTTTGATAGAAAAGTAATTATATCGGACACAACTAGGACAAATTCGAATTGTCACCGATAAGAGAGCCAGAATATTAAAGATTGTATTGTAATCTTGAATATGTTAACAGGAGGAGTATGGGTTGAAAGAACTACGAAGAGTGTGGAGTAACACATGGATCACATTCTGTTAACGATTGTGGTTGTTACAATAGATGTAGTTGGAGTAGTAGTGTTGTGACATGGAAGAAAAGGTTACAATACAATTTGGAAGTTTGTTTAAAACCAAAAAAAAAAGGAGAAAATGTATTTATTGTAGTGAAAGTTTTAGATTGAACTTCTTATAGTTCCGTTGTTTGTAAATCGATGGCTTGTTCAAGTGGAAAGTTAATTGGAGGATAAGAGTTTATGATGTTTTGACTTTGCTCGAATAAATAGGGTGATAGTTATGGAGGTTTGGTTATAGCAAGAACTTGCAGTTGGAATCCAGAATGACACTTTAAGAGATATTGAATGAATGGGGATATATTGAAGAATTGGTTGATGAACTCAGAAGGGAAAGAGACAAAAAATGATATTTATAGATATTGGGGGTTACCATTGTGGAATAGCTTAGAAGGGAAGCGTTGACATATGGTGAGAGATAGAAGGAAGTTTGAGCGTGTAAGTATTACACAAAGGTTTCATGGTTGGAAAAGAGAAGAGATTGAATTTCAAAGGTATCAAACAATTAGTTGAAGAATCAATATATTAATGGAATATGTAGGGATATTCATACTCGATTATGGTTCCGTCTGAGATATGGAATCAAAAGAAATTGTTACACGGTTTGTGATGTTGTTTTGTAAGTGATTGTAGGTCGGAGAGAAAAAAAAGTGAGAAGAGATGACTCATTTTCTCGGGTTGCGTATTGAAGTTTGTGACTTCAAAAAAGGTAGAATAGAATAGGTATGGGACATTATGGTGTAATCTATTATCAAAAAGGAATGAGTGTGTTCTACTTGAGTCTTGATATTCGTACTCGGGAGAAATGTTGATTGGTTGCATGGGTTCAATTTGACACTTTAAGTGGATATAGACGGGGTTCAGCGGAGTTATTTTCCTTACGAGTTTAAGGATTTATTTTCCTCATGAGTAGTGCCATCGTAGTAAAGAGATGGAAACTGTGAACAAAGAGACAAGTGTTGGGAAGTATGTGGGAGAAGTCATGCTAGGAGACGACATAAGTTTGGGGACAAACTTCTTTTAAGGGGGAGAGAATTATAATACATGTATTTGCGTTATTGCATTTTATTACATTGTCATGCATGATAATGTGATATGTTGTGCATTTGAGGCACATGTATGTGTGAGTTTTGACTCACGAGTCGATTTGGGAGTCTGTGTAAGAGAACCCTCTGAGACGATGTAGAATGAGTGTTCTAATGTGATGACGTCTCTTCGAGAATGAGACGGTCATTATGGAATACCTTAAATGTTTATCTGAAAATAAATGTTTACCTATATATTTCACTATCTGTATTATTTTATGGTTTAAAATATATTTCTGATGTTAATTTTAGCATCCTTGTGAGAACGAATTAACACGCTACTAATTTGGTACGCTAATTAGCAATTTCGTAAAATCATGTGAGACTGCGTTTTAGTAACCAAACGGAACTTAGTGAAGAAAACTAGTAAAGTTGGATATTTACTATTAGGGGTACTAAATCGAAAGGTTAAGACCTGGAGGGGAGTTAAATGGTATTTGGGAAAATATTGGCTATAAATACATGGAGTGAGATATTTATGGTATACAAATTCATTTTGACTACTAAAATGATAAGAAATGAGGAGAGAGAGAAAGGGAGATTTAGTTCCTTCGAGCTTGCGACGCTCATCTTCAGTGATCCGTTTGTTGATCAAATTATTTTATCGGATATTTGAACTCCTAGAGGTAAGAGCCTCGTTTTGATACCCACTAGGGCTTGCTTAGTTAAGTTTTCTGAAAACTCATTTTCTAGAATTTTTATAAAAAGTAGATAATCGGATTTTTGATCGATAGGAATTGTGCTAGACGAACTTCAGCACGATCTTTATGCTTGGGTTTTCTTTGGAACGTATTTTTCAAGCGTTAATCAGAGTGAGTGATTCAACTATGTGTTTTAGAATGATTTCCTGACATGTATTCATGTTTTGTATGAAAAACAAGTGTTAGTTTATAGATATATATTATGTAGTTCATATCGGGCTATTATATTGATAAATAGGGCCAATTGTACGGTAAAATATTTTGATTATGTCGATAGCACAGTGAAATGTATTTGAACATATTTAGTTGCTATTTGGATCAAAGGAGTGCGTGTATCAAGCCATCGTTGTGTAGTCGTTATAGGCATAAGGTCGCACGTTTGAAGAAAAGAATCGTGGGTCTTACCCTTTCGCATGGACTTATTGGCGAGGAGTTGAGGATTAGGAGTGTAGAACGTACACATGGGACTCCGGAGACTAGTATGCGATGTAGAGATATGAATGCGAGTATGTTTATCATTCATGTGCATTGTTGCTTTATTCATTAAGCGTTAGCTTAAACAAATCGAAAATGTGTGGTTATTCAAATGACCATTTCAAGTGTTAATGCTGGCGAGGAATCGCAGAAGTGAGCACGTGGGTCTGGAAGTTCTTGTAGAAGGCGACTTATCATGCCTAACTCGTAGTTTTGAATTGGAAATGTTGTATTAAGGATTTTATGACCCTTTTGCCTATGCTTAACTTAGATTCATAGAACGGATTTGTAATGTTGTAATAGATAAGAATCTTCTATAATTATGTCTTAACAATGTTTTTACTCAGTCAAGATCACTAGGGAACGAATTTGGAGTATGTAATTGGTCTTTGGTTGATTTCAGAAACTTTTAACCTTGGAAAAAATCTGCAGTAGGGCTGCTGCTGGAAAACAATCGATTGGACAGAAAGCACAGTCGACTGGACCCCTATTTTAGTAAACATTCTGTTGTTTTTCAAAGGGCATCAGTCGACTGGATGATGAAAACCAGTCGACTGAAATCTGTTTTCAAAATATACGTTTGGTTAGGTTGGATTCGGTCAACCGGACAAGCCCAATCGACTGAACATTTGAGGCATGAGTCGACTGGACCTCAGAGTCAGTCGACTAGAGTAGGTTGCTGGAGATTTCTTGTTCTCTGTAACTCCAAGTCAGTCGACCGAGACCCCAACCCAGTCGACTGGACTGCTTGTTTTAAAATGCTTTGTTTTCAGTTTCGCTGCGTGTGTTCTTAAAACTAATTTTTGGCAACGTTAATGAATTGGTTTAGCCTCGGTGGCATGCCACGGGCTTCAGTTCCGTTAATGTGGGACCAGACTGTGACAATAAAAAACTTACACGGGATAGCATAGCATTTCCAATTATCCTAATTAACCATGTTAAGACAATAAAGCATATATATATATAAGATAATCTAGGAATATCCTACTATTTTAGGCATGGATAGTGTGTATGTATATCCAAACATGACTACTATGTGTAGTAGTGTACATGTGTAAGCCTAAATAAGTGTTATCCCTAGTATGGATAACCTACTACTCTATATGAGGATAGGGTGCATGTGTATGCATATACATGGATAAGATTTAATTCATGAATTAAACTAATTATGAATTAAATTAAGTTAATTAAATTAATTATGCATTGATTAACTAATTCATGTATTAAACTAATATGCATGGATAAAACATGAATAAGAATAAAATGTGAATAGCCTACTATCCCAATTACAACATTATTCCTACATGAATGCCTTAAATCTAGACTCGTAGATCCAAATTAAGGTTTCAGTATACCTCGAGGATCGAATATCCATGGAATGGACACCAACCCCACGAACTCCGGCTAGCACAACATTTGGGGGTAGCTGTGACACCCGCTCCCGCGGTTATATTTAATATTGCTTTAGCATGCATAATCATGAGTTAATGTTGATTAATGTGTTATGTGACGCTTATTGAAAGTGGGAATTAACCCACTAAGTTGATTATGGGTGTCCAGTTGGGAACCCAGTTGTTGCTAATATGGCAATCCCAAGTTGGGATATGTGTTGATGGGTCCCAGTTGAGATGGGACAATAATATGTGGAACACCCTATGTGCCTAAATGTTTATTAAGGCTTAAATGATTTATTATTTGATTGTTAATAATATCATGTTATTAGGTAGTGACCACTTTTGGGGTCAACTAGAGGTACCTTTGTGAGCACGAATTGAACACGTTACATAATTAGTAGGTTAATTAGAAAGCTCATATAATTATATGAGACCACTTATGGGACCCATGCGAGACATAAACAAATACCCATTTAGATTTGGGATAGTTTTAATACAGTTCCATAATTAGTAGGGGCGTAAGTGCAAAACTAGCGAACTAGTGGGGGTTTCATAATAAAATGGGTAAACTTATATAACTAAGCCACCTAACCTAAGATGGATGACTCTTCATCCTAATTAGGTCTAGTCTAAGTTAGTATAGGCATATTGCAGAGAGTTAAGCACGAGAGTTACAGCGTTGACGGTGACGTTCTCGACGACGGTTGACGAGCCGAACGACGTCGATTTTTAAAACAGGTTACATATTCGGACTCCTAGGGGTGAGTCTAATCTATTGGTACTAATTTTGTTGAGTTCTGTGATAGTTTTTCCGCGACCCATTTTGGGTTTTAAGCTCATAACTTGTAATTTTTATATAGGGTTTGTACCTGGATCATAATAGGATTCTAATCTTGTGATTAGGAGCGAAACCCAAGAGGTGAGTGATGTTAATTTTGATATTTGGATGATTTTCATGTTGGGTTCAATTGTGATGCCAAAGCATGCCTAATTTGTTTAATTTAATTTATTTAGATTATAATTAGGCAAAATTCATGTGGCTAAATTAGGCCCAATTTGATTGTGAAAGCACGGTGTAATGATTAAATGAGCATGTTGAGTTGCCTATTTGGGTCAATGGAAATTGCTAGTTCTATACCATCATGAGGTAATCTTTGCGGTGACGACCACGGTCGCCAGAGGCCTATGGGACCGCACGTGTGAGGGCGTGGGTCATGACTAGTCACGTGGGCTTGGGGAGTGGAGCCGCGGGCTAGCCGGTAGTGGTGGGAGTGAACTAGTAATTGTCAGAGACTATAGTTATTTGTAATATGTTAAATTGAGCATGTTTATTATCCCTAATCATGATTAGCATTATTCACTAAGCATATAGCTTATATATTATAGTGGTTATTGCAAAGCGGGGGTATTTGTACAATACAACCGCGCTAAAAGAAAGAATTGCATTAGTTTTGATCACAACTTCCCGTTTTATCTGCAATTTGAATTACAATGCTAGTTTTAGACAATATGATTAATCTATGATAAGTTGTATTGTTTTAGCTACTAGTTGTGCAGGTGAATGCTGCTGTATAAAAGACTGAAAGATTTGATAAAAAGGAGATGCTTTGTTTCAAAGAAGGAAGATTGAAGAAGAATTGCAGAGTTCGAGCGATCGACATAGTTCGAGCGATCGGGGTTTCGATCGATCGACGGAAGTTCAAGCGCTCGAACATTCAAGACGATCAATCGATCGAGAAATGTTCGATCGATCGAAAGTCCCTTTTATCAGATTATACGCGCATGCAGCAGTTGCGGGTTTTTAACCCTAGCTCTTAGGTTTACTATATATCTTCTTGTTGTATACGTCCAGAGGGGACGCCCAACTTTGTTTTATCAGTTTTAGATAGAGAAGAGAGAGTTTTTTTCTTTGTTTTTTAGGTTTCATTGAAGATTAAGCATTGTGAACTAGATTTCTTTAGTTAATACAAGTTATCTTCATTCCAGGTTCTTGATCTATTGTTTATTTGTTTTCTGCACTTAGTTAATCGTAGTATACTTATTAATCTCGAGTAGTTTTATGTTAATTAGATCGTACTCACTAGTTTTATAGTTTTAATGCAAAACTTTCAAACAAACATCGTTTCAATGAACTTTTACGTTAAATATCAATCTGTGGTACTCCAGACAATGTCTGAGTAGTCCTAGGGTTGGGAAATCGCGATGAAATCGTGATTTCTGGCCTCTGCCATGCAATATTTTTTTCCCTGTGTTCGATCGATCGAAAGTATGTCGATCGATCGAGACAGTGACTTAGTCGAGCGATCGAGGAAATATCGATCGATCGAGAGATGAAGATATTCGATCGATCGAAAGCGCGTCGATCGATCGAGGATTCTGATTCTTGAGAACACCCAAAACAGTATTCTAAGACTTTCTGTTTTAAGGATTTGTTATCAAATTGTCCCTAAATGCTCAGTTTGTCAAAACAGTCTTTAAACTTAAGGCCTTAAAGCATTTTCTTTCAATATATTTTGCAAACCACCCTCAATGCTAACACCATTGTAGGTGAGAGTCTTAACTATTGGATTAAACCGTCTTCATGTATTTCAAACTTAATTGTGATGATGTAGTCCCGGTCATGAAAGGGCTATTGATTTTATATCTTTAGAGAAGTACAGAATACTGTAGTAGGTGTACTCCTTTGAGCTTAATTGCAATTGCATGGTAGAAGGTTAGGTCACGGTGGATTCGCGTAATCCCAACACTTTCTTTTATTAAGAAGAACCGTTTCTTTTAGAATCTTGCTTAGTTAGTTAATCGTTAGTTAAGTTAATTTAGTTGTCTTTAATTCTAGTAGTTGTTAACTGTGGAACTTTGTGTTCTACACTTCATTTTAAATATTGATTTTTGTTTTCTTTTTAGAGTCTAATCTAGGTAGTTTAATTCAACACCTTCCCTGTGGGATCGACCTGGACTTAATCCAGTTACTACTTGCACGTCTACCTACACTTGGGTATTGCACACAAGCGCACACAGAAAAATATTCGTGTCAAGTTTTTGGCGCCGCTGCCGGGGAAGACGACGAGTTAATTCTTAGATTACCTCAATCTCTCTTCATCTATTTCTCTTTTTGTTTTCTTTATTCTTTAGTTCTCTAGGTAAACCTTCACCCTAGGGACTCTCCTAGTTCATGTCCGAGAATTCTATCGAAGGATTCTTTGGAAATCCATTCTACTGCTCTGACTCTGATAGTTCCATCAACCCGATTATCACTCCAACTGCATCAATGGATGATCATCAGAGTGAAAACGGTGACAATGTTGTGGTGCCAATCGATGAGGCACTCCGTCCTCTTTGCGATCTTATGCAACCAGAACATGCACCTACGCCCTCTTGCATTCAAATCCCACCACACAATGGCGAATTTCAGTTTCGCAATGGGATGATTCAATTGCTTCCCACTTTTCATGGGATGGACAGCGAGAAGGCGTATTTACATGTCACCGATTTCGAGGATGTTTGCAAAACATTCTCGCAAAATTGTCCTAGGGAGGTGACGCATTTAATGCTATTCCCCTTCACTTTGAAAGATAAAGCGAAGGCGTGGCTTCACTCCCAAAAGCCTAATTCAATTTTCACCTGGCATGCGATGAGCACCGCATTTCTGAAGAAATTCTATCCTACTCGCATGACCACAGATCTTCAGCGTCAAATTAATTCCTATAAACAAAAGAGCAATGAAACCTTCACACAAGCGTGGGAGCGTTTCAAAGATTTGCTGCTCTCATGCCCACACCATGGGTTTGAGAAATGGCGAACGTTCAGCTTCTTTTATCAGGGATTAAATGGTGAAACAAAGAAGTTGGTGGAAACAATGAGCTCTGGGCCATTTCTGCGAAAAAACACTGAAGAGGCTGAGGCCCATTTCGAATGGTTAGCTGAATACGCTCATGAATGGTCAAATTCTGACAATATCTCACGATCACAGATATCCTGTGTAGAAGAGAAAAGCTTATATCAGCTAACCAATGAAGATCGCCTCATGACTAAGTATGCAGAGCTAGCAAAGAAGGTGGAAGAGTTAAGCATGAAAGGAGAGAGTTCTAGGCAAGTCATGCCTGAAGAACCATGTGGCACATGCAACATGTTGGGACATACAACTCAGTATTGTCCTAATGTGCCATATTTTCAAGAGCAAGCCCCTGTAGAGATGAATGCCATGCAAGGTTTTCGAGGGGCGGGGAATTCCAATAATACTTTCCAAAGCAATAATAGATGGAATCACCCCGGTTTTGATTGGAGAAATAACGCTGGGGCCCAAAATCAATATCAACAGCAGCCCTACAACAATAATCAGTATCAAGGGCAAAATAATAGGCCGCCCCAGCATTACAATCAAAACAGAACTAATAATTACAATCAAGCTCAACCCTCCAATGCACCACAAAGCAATGCCTATGTGCCCCCGCACAAGAAGGTACAAGAGGAGGAGCCACTTGCTAATGCCAATCTAACGCAACAACTCATCCAAATGATGAGTAAAATGTCTGCCACGTTAGAGAGGATAGATGCACGGCAAGAGAGCTCAGGAGGAACATTCCCTGCCCAACCACTTCCGAACCCCAAGGGACATAACAATGGTCCTAATAATCAAGAACATGCTAAAGCTGTGACCACACTGAGAAGTGGAAAAGTCATAGAAAAAGGCATACCTCTGTCCACTCCCGAAGTGTACAAAGAGGGGGAAGTGTTGGATGAAGAAGTTGAGCTACCATCTACTCGAGAGGAGGAGCCGTCTACTAATGACGAACCAATAAAGGAAAACCTTGAAGCTCCTAGAGTAGAAGAAGAAGTTGAGCGAAGGCCGGGAAAGGAATCTGTTAAGGAAGAACCACCAAAATGCCCCTTTCCTGCACCTTATCCTCAACGGTTGAAGAAACCCAAGAATGAGACGAAGAATCAGGAGTTTTTGGAATTGTTTAAGCAAGTTAAGATTAACCTTCCACTCCTAGATGCTATCAAGCAGGTGCCGGCTTATGCAAAGTATCTCAAAGATCTATGCACGGTCAAGAGGAGGCAAAGCGTGAAGAAACATGCTTATGTCGCGTGCCAAGCTAGCGCGATCATTCAAAACGAGTTGCCTCCAAAACTCAAAGATCCCGGTACACCTACTGTCTCATGCAGAATTGGGAATCAAAAGATAGACAACGCACTCCTTGATTTAGGAGCAAGCGTGAATCTGCTGCCATATTCAGTCTATAAACAGCTAGGGTTGGGTGAACTCAAACCCACTCGAGTTGCTTTGCAGTTGGCAGACAGATCCGTGAAGTACCCTAGAGGGGTATTAGAGGACGTCCTGGTCCAAATAGACTCGTTTGTATTTCCGGTGGATTTTGTGATATTGGACACGGAACCTGTGTCTAATCCTGGTGCACATATCCCGGTTATCTTTGGACGGCCGTTCCTCAACACCATCGATGCCACAATCAAAATTAGAAGTGGTATCATGACAATCGTATTCGGGAACATGACATTGAATGTCAAGATCTTTTCTAATCCCCGACCTGAAGAATACGATGATGAGGAGGAAGTCCATTATATAGACACGGTTATTGAAGATGAAGTTGATTTGGTCGACTACAAAGATCCTTTGGAAGTTGTGATGACACAATTTGGCGATAACTATCAGCCTGAAGAATCAACTCCATTGGATGCTGACCTAAATCAGACGTGTCTTATGATGGATACGATAGAGGAGGATAGAGCCGATTGCATGTGGGTCATGCCATATGAACAACTGCCTCCTAAAACCAAATTGGTAATGCCCTCCAGTTTCCAGTTCCCGGAGTTAGAATTGAAGGAGCTCCCAAAAGAGCTGAAATATGCATTCCTAGGAACCGGAAAAACTTATCCTGTAATTATTTCATCAGCTTTAACTCATGAACAGGAAAGAAAGCTAGTGGATATGCTGAAAAAGCATAAGGATGCTATGGGATGGACAATTGCTGACCTCAAAGGCATAAGCCCATCCATATGCACGCATAAGATATATCTGGAGGAAGACGCCAAACCCTCAAGGCAAATGCAAAGGCGTCTGAATCCCAACATGCAAGAAGTGGTTAAGAAGGAAGTGCTTAAACTACTTGATGTTGGGATGATATATCCAATATCTGACAGTCCTTGGGTTAGTCCTACCCAAGTAGTTCCAAAGAAAGCGGGCATAACGGTTATTCCGAACAAAGAAGGTGAATTAGTACCGACACGTGTCCCCACTGGATGGAGAATGTGTATTGATTACAGGAAGCTAAATACTGTGACCCGAAAGGATCATTTTCCTTTGCCATTCATGGATCAAATGCTGGAACGAGTGGCGGGTCATAAGTACTACTGCTTCTTAGATGGATACAGTGGGTATAATCAAATTGAGATTGCTCCTGAAGATCAGGAGAAAACCACGTTCACGTGTCCATTCGGTACTTTCGCCTACCGACGAATGCCATTTGGCTTATGTAATGCACCGGCTACATTTCAGCGGTGCATGCTAAGCATCTTTAGTGATATGGTCGAAAACATCCTTAAAGTTTTCATGGATGACTTTTCAGTATTCGGCCATAGCTTCGAGGATTGCCTCAGCAATCTCGAACAGGTTTTAATGAGGTGTGAGGACAAACACCTAGTCTTGAATTGGGAGAAGTGTCACTTTATGGTGACCAAGGGTATAGTTCTAGGCCACATAATATCCGATGAAGGAATCCAAGTGGATAAGGCTAAGATCGACATAATCTCAAACCTACCCGTCCCCCGTACAGTGCGAGACATTCGTTCATTTTTGGGGCATGCGGGTTTTTATCGTCGATTTATCCAGAATTTCAGTGCAATCTCTCGACCCCTTTGTCAACTTCTTGTCAAAGATGCACCTTTCGAATGGTCAGAGAGTTGCCAGAAGTCCTTCGAGGATTTAAAAGATCTCCTCACCTCCGCACCTATAATACAGGCACCCGACTGGAGTTTGCCTTTTGAATTAATGTGCGATGCTAGTGATTACGCCATTGGCGCAGTCCTAGGCCAGAGGAAGGACAATAAGCCGCATGTGATATACTATGCCAGCCGAACCTTAAATGAAGCTCAAATGAATTACACTACTACTGAAAAGGAGCTGCTGGCCGTAGTATTCGCTCTGGACAAGTTTAGGTCTTACCTGATAGGGTCGCCAATCGTCTGCTTTACAGATCATTCGGCCCTCAAGTATCTTTTGTCAAAGAAAGACGCTAAACAACGGCTTATCCGCTGGATACTCTTACTCCAAGAGTTTGATTTAACAATCAAGGACAAGAAAGGAGTAGAGAATGTGGTTGCGGATCATTTATCCCGGTTGACTTTTACCGATAACACTGAATCCCAATTCATTAAAGATGAGTTCCCAGATGAACAGCTACTGACAGTAAGTAGTCTGCCTTGGTATGCTGATGTGGTAAACTACCTGGTCACGGGTGAAACACCGACCCATTGGTCGAATCAAGATAGGAAACGGTTCCTCTCGTTTGCACGCCATTTTTTCTTTGATGACCCATACCTTTTCAAATACTGTGCTGATCAGGTCATCAGGCGTTGCGTACCCAACGAGGATATAACCGTTATCTTAGCGTCATGCCATTCTGAGGCATGCGGTGGCCATTTTGCGTCGCAGAAGACCGCAAAAAAAGTGTTGCAAAGCGGTTTTTACTGGCCCACAGTCTTCAAAGATGCTTATTCCTTTTGTAAGACATGCCAACGCTGTCAAAAGCTTGGAACCATTTCTAAAAGGAATTCTATGCCTCTAACCCCTATCATCACAATTGAAATATTTGATTGTTGGGGCATAGATTTTATGGGCCCATTTCCCAAATCGAATAACTGTGAGTACATACTCCTTGCTGTGGAGTATGTATCGAAATGGGTAGAAGCGATACCAACGAGACGAAATGACCACAGAACGGTCATGTCATTTCTTAGAGAACATATTCTGTCTCGTTTTGGTACTCCGAAAGCTTTACTAAGTGACCAAGGCAAGCATTTCTGCAATAGGCCCTTGGAGTCACTTCTCAAGAAATACGGAGTCCATCATAAAATCGCTCTTGCTTATCATCCACAGTCAAATGGGCAAGCAGAATTGGCTAACCGAGAAATCAAGCATATTCTCGAGAAAACGGTTAGTTCCAATCGAAAAGACTGGGCATACAAATTGACTGACGCGTTATGGGCATACCGTACTGCCTATAAGACGAATCTTGGAATGTCCCCGTATAGACTAGTTTACGGGAAAGCTTGCCACCTTCCGGTTGAAATTGAACATAAAGCTTATTGGGCGACACGCTCATTGAACTTTGATATTCAAGAGGGAGGTCAGCTACGCAAGCTCCAACTTGCAGAGCTAGAGGAAATACGACGAGATGCGTATGACTCTGCAAAGTTGCATAAGGAAAAGTTGAAGGCTCGACACGATCGTACGATTTTTCGTAAATCATTTGAGCCAGGGCAGAAAGTGTTGCTGTATGACTCTCGCCTCCATCTTTTCCCAGGAAAACTCCGTTCCCGGTGGACAGGCCCGTTCATCGTAAAGACTGTTTTTCCACATGGGGCGGTTGAGATTGTCAATCCCAAGAACGATGAGTGTTTCAAGGTCAATGGCCAAAGATTGAAGCCGTTCTTGGAGAATTTTCGCACTGAAGTGGAGCACATCCAGCTGGATGAGCCCACCTATTTCACCACTTAAAAATCTCAAGTGGAATTCCAACTTGTTGTTGTATTTCTTTTCTTTCCTTGCATTTTAGTTCTTTCTTTCTTTTGTGTTTAGTTGTTCTTTCTTTCGTAATTGTGATTTAGTTCTAATCCATTATTCCTTAAACCACTCTGCTGCAGGTGAATATGCGAGGAGATGATGTCCATTCTATTGGTTCATGGGCTGATTCCGAGTGTTGTTGTGGCACCTGGACTGAGGGTGAACCCACGCCCTGCCCCTTGCATCCTTATGATCCTGAGGTTCACACTCGAATCAATGGTTCCATCGGATATATCCCATTCGACCCTGCTCTCCTGGACATCAATCCGTTTGAAAATATGGATTTTCCTAATGAGGAGGAGTTGGATGACGAAGACGACCTGTACATGGGGAGAATGGTGGATGATGCCCTCATGGCCCAATGGGAAAACGATGATATGTGGGAGCCATGGGAAGATCATATCCTCCAGGATGTCGTCCCAGAACGCCACAATGCCGTCTTTGTTTTCGTGGATGATTTCCTCATGCTTGAGTTGGTCCCATACCGCTATGTGCACTTGAGCTATTTGCTTTTCAGGCTTCAATGCCCCTTGCCTGCTAGTGCATTTTGGGAATCTCTGCCGATAGTGAGGTTGGAACTTGGTCATTTTTCTGTGTTTTGTTTGTTTCTGTTCCTTGTTTTTCCTTTCGTATTGTATTTCTTTTGTTCCGTTATCTTGTTGTCGTTTTGTTTATTTTATGATTTTTGTTTTTCTTTTCTTTGTCAGGATTGTCACTATGAATCTTCCGTACCCACCTATTTTCCTTCCACATCAGCTCTTTCATGGCTTATACATTCAACGGCCACAGACTCCGCCACAAGAGGAATGTCCATTGCGCAATATCACTCCGTTATCTCTATCTCCATGCGGATCACCTCTTGATAATGCTATCACTTCCTTCGAGACTCCAGATTTGTTCGATGATGTCCTTGCTGCTTTCCGACTATTCTGGGAAAGGGAATCATCGAGCCTGGACTCCGTTTTTGAAGATTTGGTGCGGCATGAAGCAATTGTGGAAGAGGATCTTTTCACACTCGAAGAATAGTGCCACCCTCCAGTTGTTTTCATTCATTTCCTTTTATGTTTAGCCATTGGAGTGTAATCTTTGACAGACATGTTTTTGGTTTTAGTTTTATTTTAGTTTTCTTTAGTTAAATAAGGTTTAAGTACCAATTGGGAGGCAATACTGTGTAGTTTGGATGTTTTTAAAAGGTTTTATTTCTATCAAATTGCGATTTTTCTAGTGTAAGGATGAGTTTTTGGCTTACAGGCCCTGTTTATGCACTGTTTTTTTCTTTCTGCTGTTTGTCCAGAATATTTTAGATCTGTTGGGGGTACTTATTTCATCCATTCTGTGATATCTTGGAATTTCCAAGTTCGATCGATCGAATGTATCTCGATCGATCGAAGATTTCTTATCCTCGATCGCTTGAACACTTTCAATCGATCTAAGTTTCGATCGATCGAACAATCTCGATCGATCGAGCTTTGTATTTAACCGAGGCTTCCAGCGTACATTTCCTCAGTATTTTCATCTCCTTCATCACTCTCGAGCGATTGAGCGCAGAGGAGCACACCCGTGGCGATTTTTGGTTTCCCTTCATTCCACTCGGTTATTCAAGGAGCTCTCCCTCCCCAGATCATCACCCTCCACTCCGGCATCCTCACCACTACACGCAACTCGAGGTAAGACCTCGAGTTCCCCTCCCGTTTCACTTGTTTCCATTTCTTGAGGGCGTGCCCCCATTGTGTTTTTAGGCCTCTTCTTTTCTTATTTGTCGTGTTTTTGTTTGTGTTTGGGGCCGTTTCTGTTCTCGGAAATGGTTCCCGCACATTCGCTGTTCTCGATCGATCGAGATAGGTTCGATCGCTCGAACCTTGCACATTCTCAATCGATCGAACATTGTTCGATCGCTCGAACTCCAACAGTTTCACTTTCTTTTCATTTTTGTCTTGTTTTGATTTCTTTTCTGTTTCTCTTCTATTTTCAGGGGCCCACAATGAACCCTGTTACGGGTTACCACAGGGAGAAGCCCTTTGACCTTGCTATTCCTGATCCGATCCCACACCATGGCTTCCGGAACACCCCCGACCGCCAGTGGTTCACGAGATATTTTCAGACTAGGCCGGTCATGCTAGAGCGACCACTCGAGACAGTCTGGCTCGATATCCCCTGGTTCCTCGCCCGCATCCAGGCCATGCCACACTGGTACGATTTGCTCTCTCGGGCAAAGAGAGTGAATCTCGCATGGATTCGCGCAGCTTGCGCGACGATGATCAGAGATCCCGGTGCCGCATTCACACTACGATCATTCTTTCGCGGCCGGGAGATCGTGTTCAGCCCTGCTACCGTTTCCGCTGCTATTGGAGTCCCTGAGGTGCCTGATTGTGTTTGCCCACACCGTGACGGTACACCAGTGCTCTCACCCACTGCTGTGATCCGAGAGCTTACTGGAGGTGCATTACCGAGCTGGGATGGTAGGGCACTGATTGCTGATATTTACTTGACCGATGATTACCATATGCTCCACCTCGCGTTGAGCAACTGTTTATTGGTCACCTCCTACCGGGAGAAGATTGCCCCCTGGTATGCTCATGTGTTATATGCCATAGGGACGGGGTTGCCTGTTTGTTTGCCTCGCTTATATATTGACTTCATGAGGCACCCCACTCGCTACACTGCTGCCAAGAAGCACCTGAAAGGTGCTTGGGCTATACACAGAGTGATTGAGTATGCTGGCCTCCTTCCCTTACCTGGCGATGCGACATCACAGGCTCGCAGTCGTTTTGGTGAGGCTGCTTCTCGCCGCTCAGATGCTCAGAGGAGGAGAAGAAAGGGCAAGGGGAAGGCGAAAGTTGGAGGGAAGAGGAAGAGAGCTGATGGCACCGATACTGAGGGTGCGGCTTCTGGGACGCCCACTGAGGCTGAGGAGCCAGATTCGGAGGAGGATGATCCCGTTCAGGAGGTGGCACGTTTTGAGCTGAGACAGAGATCTCAGGCTCCAGCCCAGGGAGAGTCGTCATCTGCGCCTCCCCCGACTATTCACGATCTATTATTGGAGGAGAGGGAGGCACGGATGCGGCTGGAGGGTAAGATTGATCATATCTCTACCCTGCTGACTACACTGCTGGTCCAGCTTGGGTTTGACCCGTTTGTGCCCCCATCTGCTGCCACTGCACCACCACCTGCTGCTGATCCATCCCCTACTGTTGTTCCTGTTACCACTGCTGCTGATCCATCATCATCCGCTCCATCCACGACCGATCTTCCATCTACTTCTGCTGATATTCCGCCAGCTACCGTTCAGCCACCGCTTGTTCCCATCGACATCCCGTCTGATGTGGCTGAGGATGCTCCGTCTGGAGTTGATTAGTATTCTTAGGGGAGGTGGTGTTTCTGTATTTATGTTTTTTTTTGGTATTTTGGTTTGGTTTGGTTGGACAGGTTGGTTTCTGTTTTTATGTTTTTTTGTTTTGTGGTTGTTTTTGGTATGTATGGATATTACTACTGATATTTCATTTCTCTTGATTCCAGTGGTTAATGTTGTTGGATCATAGTTTTATTTGTTTTATCTATTGATCTGTTGTTTTGGAGATTGTGTTTTATATTTCTATGCCAGGTTGCTATGCTTCGTATCATCGCGTTACACTATACAGGTGATACCTATCTATTTTAATTGTTGAAAATCAACTTCTGGGACTATGTTGTTTTCAGTTGGGGGTAGGAGATAATAGATAGGTATACACCCGTGACGATTTAGTTTTGCACTTGGATATGCTTTAAATTTAAGAACACAGTTTGTTAAAATTTTGAAATTTTGAAATTTTATTGGATCGTATTGATAGAATAACTCTGAATACTCTCTCCTGCTGGTTAATTAGGCAATGATACATTTGTAGTATTCTTATCTTTTTATGGATTAAATCCACGCGTTTTCTGTATCACTGAAATAAATTGCATTTGTAAAGCTAGTATGTACCCAATATTTGTGCACACTAATTGATAGCTATGTAGAAAACCTGAAAATTGAGTTAAAATGAATATTGTACGAAAAGAACAAGTAGTGGAAGCTAATAACCCTTTGTGAGTTTTTGAACCAATCTTCATTTCTGAGGGAATTCTCATACATTGTCGAATGGTTTTTCTTGCATATACTGGTGAATTCGTTGTTAAGTCTCAGTTTTCGTTAAAAGTTTTGACTGCTTGTTAGAGGAGAATGTTCAGGATTTACCAATTAAACTCAATGAACACTTAAGTGCTAAAAATTGAAAGTTGAGAAAATGATTCAAGCCATCGTATTACCCATTCCTTTACTTAATATAACCCACCTACATTCATTGCTTCGTTTCACCCCTTGATCCCACCTCAGATAAATATTTCCAATAAAAATCACAAGAATCCAAATCCTTGATTTATACCTTGACCTCATCGAACTGTTTGATAAATTTTATTGAGAATGAGTCATCAAAGTATGTGAAATGGAAGGAAGTTGTTGTGGGACATTCCAAAAAAAAAAAAAAAAAAAAAAAAAAAAAAAAAAAAAAGCATATGAAATGAATGGGAGATTGGGTGGAGAAAAGAATGAAGAATAAAAAGAGAAGTGGAAATTCCATCACATACTAAAGAAAAAAAAACACACTCTTCTCTACAACACCCCCACCTACTAAATAAAAGCCATAATTCAAAGTCTTGAAGATTCTCAACAATTGATTTGAACATGGAAGTGTGAGTTGAGTTATCCACGGTATTTCGCTCCTCTAGTAAGTAGTATTCCGTTCATGAGACTATACACTCTTAAATGTCCATTTTTCATAGAGTCAGGTATGAAAGCATTAGCACTTAGAATATCATCTTTATCAAAGCTTTCATACTATGTGCGATCATTATAAAGCAAGTTTCTGAGAGACGTTGTTTGTGAGTGTGACCAATGTGAGAATTGAGCTAAAACTGCAAGTTTCCCAAGTACGATAATCTAGATAACTCTTAATAAGGGTTGGGCGCATGGTTGTTGATTCCACACACACACGGGTGCATGATGGTAATACATTTGTATATTTTACTTGGTAATATAGGGGAACATGTGGATCTCTTTCATGGGTTGATAGAGGATATTATATCCTTGTAGAGTTGAATTAACAGTTTAATGGGGGGGGAGATGTCATAAGTGATTCTAAATCTTTTTGAGCTTAAAATTGGAGAATTTTGTGGGTATATTCACTGCAAACCCTCACGAGACAACACTCGTCCACTAGGGGGAACCTAGGGGTTTAACGGCTTGTTGCATTCGCTAAATGCAACCGCGATTCCTGCGAAAGTGAGTTAGGATTTTTTTTGTCTCTCTATCTTAGTTTAGGTTGTTTTTAGTTTTTCGTTGTTTCTTAGTTGTGGTAGTATTAGTTTAGGAGTTTTTTATTTTATTTTATTTTCGCTTTATCGCTAGGGACTAGCAATAAGCTAGTTGGGGGTTGTGCAAAGCGGGGGTATTTGTACAATACAACCGCGCTAAAAGAAAGAATTGCATTAGTTTTGATCACAACTTCCCGTTTTATCTGCAATTTGAATTACAATGCTAGTTTTAGACAATATGATTAATCTATGATAAGTTGTATTGTTTTAGCTACTAGTTGTGCAGGTGAATGCTGCTGTATAAAAGACTGAAAGATTTGATAAAAAGGAGATGCTTTGTTTCAAAGAAGGAAGATTGAAGAAGAATTGCAGAGTTCGAGCGATCGACATAGTTCGAGCGATCGGGGTTTCGATCGATCGACGGAAGTTCAAGCGCTCGAACATTCAAGACGATCAATCGATCGAGAAATGTTCGATCGATCGAAAGTCCCTTTTATCAGATTATACGCGCATGCAGCAGTTGCGGGTTTTTAACCCTAGCTCTTAGGTTTACTATATATCTTCTTGTTGTATACGTCCAGAGGGGACGCCCAACTTTGTTTTATCAGTTTTAGATAGAGAAGAGAGAGTTTTTTTCTTTGTTTTTTAGGTTTCATTGAAGATTAAGCATTGTGAACTAGATTTCTTTAGTTAATACAAGTTATCTTCATTCCAGGTTCTTGATCTATTGTTTATTTGTTTTCTGCACTTAGTTAATCGTAGTATACTTATTAATCTCGAGTAGTTTTATGTTAATTAGATCGTACTCACTAGTTTTATAGTTTTAATGCAAAACTTTCAAACAAACATCGTTTCAATGAACTTTTACGTTAAATATCAATCTGTGGTACTCCAGACAATGTCTGAGTAGTCCTAGGGTTGGGAAATCGCGATGAAATCGTGATTTCTGGCCTCTGCCATGCAATATTTTTTTCCCTGTGTTCGATCGATCGAAAGTATGTCGATCGATCGAGACAGTGACTTAGTCGAGCGATCGAGGAAATATCGATCGATCGAGAGATGAAGATATTCGATCGATCGAAAGCGCGTCGATCGATCGAGGATTCTGATTCTTGAGAACACCCAAAACAGTATTCTAAGACTTTCTGTTTTAAGGATTTGTTATCAAATTGTCCCTAAATGCTCAGTTTGTCAAAACAGTCTTTAAACTTAAGGCCTTAAAGCATTTTCTTTCAATATATTTTGCAAACCACCCTCAATGCTAACACCATTGTAGGTGAGAGTCTTAACTATTGGATTAAACCGTCTTCATGTATTTCAAACTTAATTGTGATGATGTAGTCCCGGTCATGAAAGGGCTATTGATTTTATATCTTTAGAGAAGTACAGAATACTGTAGTAGGTGTACTCCTTTGAGCTTAATTGCAATTGCATGGTAGAAGGTTAGGTCACGGTGGATTCGCGTAATCCCAACACTTTCTTTTATTAAGAAGAACCGTTTCTTTTAGAATCTTGCTTAGTTAGTTAATCGTTAGTTAAGTTAATTTAGTTGTCTTTAATTCTAGTAGTTGTTAACTGTGGAACTTTGTGTTCTACACTTCATTTTAAATATTGATTTTTGTTTTCTTTTTAGAGTCTAATCTAGGTAGTTTAATTCAACACCTTCCCTGTGGGATCGACCTGGACTTAATCCAGTTACTACTTGCACGTCTACCTACACTTGGGTATTGCACACAAGCGCACACAGAAAAATATTCGTGTCAGTTATTGAATAACCATCGTAGGTGATCGCGGCGAGGAATCGGGGAAGTAAGCTGGGAAGTGGCTTGGCTAGCTTATGGGTTTTGGGAGTTATTGTAACTTTGTTAATAGCTACCTGCTTTTTAGTTTAAAGCTTGCAATATAGTTGTAATTAATCGGTTTTAATATGGATTGTAGTACGAGTCATATTTTGGTTAGTTTAAGACTTATGTAATATTTCTAGTTAAGCTGTATACTTTAGTTGGATTGTAACTTAACTCCTGTAATATAGGGTTGGACTGTGTTAGTTGAGATTGTTTGATCATAGTGTTACTATGACTAACGTTATTAGATTGGGACGTTTGAACTTGGAGTTTTATTTATTGGGTTGGTTGTAAATTATTATATTTAGTATTTCTCTTAAAATATTTAAAAACTCTTGCTTGGACTTTGGGAGCTCATGACTATGATTTGGTAGTATTCTTTGAGAAGTTACTATTTGTTAAAACATGGTTATTTTTGGCTGATTGCAAAGACGGGATTTTGTTTTTTTATTACTTTATTTATTATTGTTGAGCTTCTTGGTTTAAGTTTATTTTAAATTTATTTTAAGAACTTTAATCACTTGTGTAAGGCCTTGGTGGCATGCCACGTGTCCTAGGATCATCTGGGTGGTTCTGGGGCGTGACATTTAGTGGTATCAGAGCATTAGGCTTAGAGCCTTGGGTACGAGAGACGACGATTGAGAGTACACGTAGATGACGAGTATGTAAATGCATTTCATGAATGCATGAATAATTGTTGCTATGTTGTTATATAACATATTGGCATAGCATGCAATATATTTATGTCAATTGACTGGCAGGTAAGAAAATGGATCATAATCGGGAACGTTCACCTCATTCGAGGATGGACCACCTAGAAGATGTGGTAAGCAATTTTGTAAGGGCAGTAAGTGATCAGATGGGACGTGATAGACCTGCAAACCCACAACCACGGGCAGAGTGAGGAGTCATTGAACAATTTTATAAAAGAAAACCAAGTCAGTTTGATGGAGGCCCAGATCCATCACAAGCCGACCATTGGGTGATGGATATGAACCGTATCTTTCGGGCAGTAGAGTGTACAAATGAGGAAAAGATAATGTGTGCTACCGACACTTTGAAGGGCGAAGCTCAAAACTGGTGGACAAATGTGATTGAACAAGGGGCACCAGAGACGTGGGACAGATTTGTAAAGGTCTTCTACAAGCGGTACTTTCCAGCATCTGTTAAGACACAGTTGGGCCGTGAGTTTGCAAATCTACAACAAGGGGATATGACAGTAAATGAGTACTGATCTTGTCAAAATCAAGATATAAAAAGTATTCTTTACTTTTCAAAAGATTTGCAGTGTGGAAGTAAAGGTCGAACCCACAGAGATTGATTACTACAGCTCTTAATTTTAAAACCTAAGTCTAATTAATTAAGAAAAACGGCTTTTGATTTGATTTGAATTAAACTAAATAACAATAAAAATAAATCTAAACTATGAAAGCAATTAAAGTTGTTTTAAATAATATTTAAGGGAACCTAGGATTGCAAATCCACCACTAGCTTCATAATAGGAATATTTATGAATTACTTTAGCTTATTAAGTTGGATGAATATGGGGAATTGTAGCTACAAGCCCAATTCCTCCGACAAGAAGATAATCATGGTTCAAGCACCAACATAATCCATCTTCGGGTAGCACGAAGTATCTCACACTAAACTAGGGTTGTGATCTAATCCGTCTAACCTAGGCATGGACTATTCGGATACTTGATAGCACGAATCAATAAAGCACCATCACATGTAAACAATCTAAACAAGCACAGCAAGAATAGATCGTTGAGCACATCACAGTCAAAACAGATCTAAGATAAGAATAAATTCTGAAAGCAATGATTTAATCACTAGAAGTACGATTTGTTAATAAAAATCCTCTAAACATGTGACTGTCATCCATACATAATAGAACTAAAATAAAAACATAAATAAAACCCTATTACTCGTCTAGGGCTTCATTGAAACCCTAGATCTATGATCTAGCCGTCCATGGAAGTGATAGATGGCAAGTAGTTGATGGAGGAGGCCATGGAAACCCTTGGTCTTCTTCTTCTTCTCCTTGCTTCCTTCCCTTCAATGGCTGGAAGTATGGTTGTCTAATGTGTATATAATAATTGCCAACCTCTCAAAATTATAAAAACTAAGTATATATAGAGTTACAACAAGTTTTGGAAGCCTTTCCAACTCGAAACGGACTGAAACTGATGTCATTTACAATCTGGACGTCATTCTGCAGTTTCGTTTGCACAGGAGTCTTCAGTATACTGAAATACGCAACATTGGTTTTTACCCATATCGCGCGAGCGCGACAATTTGGTCTTCGCGCGCGCGGATCGCGCGAGCGATTTTGGGGATCTCGCGCGAGCGGATCGCGCGAGTGATTTCTGGTTCTTCGCGGGCGCGGGTCGCGCGCGCGACTTGGCTTTTTCAGCTTCTTTAGCTCTGCTTTTTCACCCTGTTTATCCTGGTTTAGTTGATTTCTTCCAAAACCTGTCAGAAACTAGAAAACAAAGTAAAAATATACAAAAACAAGATAAAATGGTCTAACAAATGCACATTAAGGCATATAATTAGGATTAGTTCTCTCCCGATCACACCCCCAAACCTACATTTTGCTAGTCCTCGAGCAAAACTAAAATAAAAACTACTAATAAACTACTACTCCATTTTCGCATGGATCACGATTGCATTTAGCTTATGCAACAAGCCTTTTAAACCTCTAGGTGTCCCTAGTCGGACGAGTGAAGTCTCGTGAGGGTTCTCATCAACAAGTCACCCACAACCATCTTTATTAACTTGTAAATTTTAAAACAAATTTTATTAAGAACCAAAAAACTAATAGTCAATACTCCTTATTATAAAACAAAGATTTGAAATAGAATAACGAACATAAAAAAAAACATAATGAAACATCCACCTAAATCATGAAAAACAATCTCAAGCACATGCATCGTATAAATCAATAGAGTTCCTCATACAATTGCACGTGTGTGATATGGTAGTCAAATAAACACGCGCATGTCATGAACTTGGAATATAACTCGGATGACCATCTAACTATGTTTCGACTACGAATCTCACAATGTTAATTACATTCTCAAATGAAACACTCAGAAACATGTGTAATTTTTCTAATATATGTGAGTAAAGGAAATATATTTTCAAAACGAGAAATGCTCACATATGACTCGAAAAGGACGCATGACACGAAAGAATAGTAGTCTCATGGATAGGATGCCAACAATCAAGAAAAATTAATCATTACCATGTTTTAATCCCCCTCCCATCATTTATGTATCCAAACCATGTTTCCTAGGATCAGATAGGACTTTTCAAAGGTTGTAATGTGGCTCAGGCAATGAAAAATGATAGAACGGATTAATTGGGTAGGTTTAGAATGGCATTGTAAGGCATGTTCGATTTCTTTCATTCGTCTCTTCTACCACATTCATCTTTTCATACTTTTTCTCATTCATTTTTTTTCAACCTTCTTCTTTTTATTTTGTTTTCTTTTCCTTTTTCTTTTCTTGCTTCTCAAATGATTATTCATTGAATACCAAGCAACTACCCCAATAGCATCTTATTTTCTTCTTCTTCTCAATCAACACATCGCCTTAATACTACTAAAAGTTGATCACTCTTCCAGTGGTATACTCCAAGTCGATCAAGTTGGAGCTTTTAAAGAGGATAATGGTGAACAAAGAAAAAGAGGCATTGTAACGGCTCAAAGAGGCGAACTAAGGAAATTTATCATTTATCGGTCGGCAGTAAACAAAGAGGGCCTAAAATCATGTCCTAGGGTAATACGGTTCTTCAATGTTTACAATGGAAGATTATTTAGCATGGTAACAAATATTTTAACTTGACTATCAACCAAAACAAGAATAATGAGACTAAACAACGAGTTAATGCGCTATTTCAATGAAATTCGACAAACACAAAATGTATTTATAACCCTCTCAAAAGAAAAAATAGGCTCAAAAGCTCACTGGGCTTAGTCTCCACCTTGTGTTATCTAGAAATCCGAATCATATTATAGTTCACATCAAACATGTATTCAAGTGACTACGTGCAGTGCATAAGTTTATGTGCAAATCTATGATATAAAACTACGATTCAAACAATACATAACTTAAAACGTCATATCATAACTTCAGCAAATGTTTAATCACATCTTCTCTGGTTTACCATTCTATAACACTTCAACGTTCTCTAACAAAAAGTATCAAATTGAGATTGCAAAAACGTCGGTAATCATCGTTTATTTAAGCACAAGAATTGAATTTTTCTTAAATTAGTGCATAATAATGTGCATGTGTATATACATACCCCCAAACCTAAATCTTTCATTGTCCCCAATGAAATAATAAAACGAAAGAAAAGAAAGTAGGTAAGAACGGAACGATAATACCTCAATCTTGACAAGCATAGAACAGGTGAACACAAAGGAATATGGCACTAAAGTTCAATATTACCTTATTACTTCTTAATAAAAGAAAACAAACTAACAAAAGAATATTAAAAGTACATGAAACCAAAATATAAATTTAAAAACTAATCTAAACTAAACTAAACTAGCTAATGGAAAAGAAATAAAACGAAAAAAAAAATAGAAAAGTAACAAGGAAAAACAACGAATACGAACTAAAATGAACAAAAACAGAAAAGAAACACAAATAAAATAGGCAGGGGGAAAGATATAAAAAACAAAAGGGAAAAACAGGAAAATGGGGAAATCGCGCGAGCGGTCCGCGCGAGCGGCCGTCGCGCGCGCGAATTCCCAATATATATATATATATATATTTATTATATCTCGCGCCCGCGAGCTACCTCGCGCCCGCGACATCAGGCGCGAGGAAAAGCTGAGGGCTCATAAAAAGAAAACGAAAGAAAAATACTAAGGCACATTCTCGCGCCAGCGGGCCGCGCGAGCGACGTCTCGCGCGAGCAGGCCGCGCGCGCGAGAATGGTATTTTCCATTTTTTGGTTAAAATTATGTATATAATATTAAAATAAATTAATTCCAACCCCCAAACCTGTCCAGAATGTCCAAAACAGACACAAACAGACTCAAAAAGGACCAAAAATAAGAAAAACAAATGAAATAAAGCTTGGGTTGCCTCCCAAGAAGCGCTAACTTTTACGTCTTTAGCTAGACCGTTCTAGCTCAAGATTTTATGGAGGCCGTAAATCGGACTGTGTACCCCTAAGGATGTCAGGTAGAGCTCGATGGTAAGCAGAAATTACGTCGCTTCGAATTAATTCGATTGACGGTTTGTCAGTATGTTCAAATCGATTTCTTACTTTTCGAGCAGATTCAGCATTAGGGTCCGGAGTATTAGGGTTCATCCACTCATCATCCTCTATATTATTCCCCGCACTTATATTTATTACGTTCTTAGGCTCAATATTCCGTTTAACCTCACTACCCTCCACACCTAGGTAATCATCGTCTTTAGGAGGTTGATCGACCGCATTAAAAACATTTAATTTTAATTTTATATTTCCGAATGACACTTTCATCACCCCTGTTCTACAATTGACACGTGCGTTGGCCGTGGCTAAGAATGGACGACCAAGAATGACAGGAGTGTGTTTTCTAGTATCTAGCACCGGTTCGGTGTCAAGGACCATAAAATCAACGGGATAGAAACATTGATCCACTTTCACTAGTACGTCTTCGACGATTCCTCTAGGTATTTTAACAGAACGATCCGCTAACTGAATAGTAGCGGCCGTAGGTTTAAGTTCACCTAGACCTAATTGTTTATAGACGTGATAAGGTAAGAGGTTAACACTAGCTCCTAAGTCAAGGAGAGCCCGATGAATGACAGTGTCACCTATGACACATGAAATCGTAGGCGTACCTGGATCCTTATATTTCGGAGGAGCGTGTTGAAAAATAGAACTTACTTTTTCCGTGAGGAAGACCTTTTTAGGAGTATGACTGCGTATTTTGCGCTTTTGTGTACAAAGGTCTTTTAGACATTTAGCATAAGCGGGAATTTGTTTAATAGCATCGAGGAAAGGAATATTTATTTTGACTTGTTTTAATACCTCGAGTATATCCTCAACCTTAGACTTTTTATTTGTAAGATTAGACGGTTCCTCAACGTTTGGTGGATATGGCATTCTAGGAATATAATTCGTTGGGACCGATTCTTTTTCTTTCTTATTTTGGCTCGTGTCCTCACCCTGCTTCGTATTAGAGTTAATATTCATATCTTTCACATTCTCATTCTTATTAGGGGTTTCTATCACCTCCTCTCATGCAGTCATCCTAGTTGAGACGGCGTTTACTTGTTCATTCGACCCCTTAACCTCATATTGTCCCTTAGGGTTTTGAATTGTTTGACTAGGCAACGTCCCCTCATTTCTACGACTCACTACAGTAGCTAGTTGTCCCATTTGGGATTCAAGCTTCGCAATGGATTGTGTATGAGAGTGCACTATTTGTGCTTGTGCCTGTACTTGCGTTTCAATTTTATTAAGGGACGCCAACACCTTTTCCTCAAAAATATTACCCCTTGAAGGATTCGAATTAGGAGGCGGGTGTTGGAATTGACTAGGTTGAAACTGAGGTCGATACGCATTTGGAAAATTAGTTGCCTCATTAGGATTATTATTATTATTTTTCCACAAGAAGTTAGGATGGTTTCTCCATGGCGCATCCGGATTGTTAGTAGTTGCATTATAATTATTTCGTGGGTATTGTTGGATAGAATTAATGTGCTGCTCCACGAATTCTGGAAATTGACTCGCCGATGGACATGCAAGTATCGAATGTGAAGTATCAGAACATAATGCACAAATTTCACGAGCGGGTGAGGCTGTCATTTGGTTCATTGTTAAAAGTCGGTCAAGTTTGTTAGATAGTTCTTTTATTTCAATTGATTGACTTGAATCAAACTTTACCTCCCTCTTAGGTTGTGGGTATCCCTCAGAACGTACTGACACAACTTGGTGCATCGAATTCTCACTCAAAGTTTCAAAAAATTTCCAGGCCTCGTCGGCGCTTTTGTGTAGGAAAGTTCCCGCACAAACGTCATCGACGGTGTTACGGACCGAAGGAATAAGTCCCTCGTAAAAGACCTGGACCAACTGCCACTTAGGAACCTGATGATGTGGACACGAACGTAATAATTCTTTAAATTTTTCCCACGTGTCGTAGAGTGATTCCCCATCTTGCATCACAAAGTTTGTTATGGATTTCCTTATCTGATTTGTACGCATAATAGGGAAAAACTTTTGTAAAAATGCGGTGTGTAAGTCTTCCCATGTTCTAATTGTGTTTGGCTCCAAAGATTGAAGCCAATATTTAGCTTTGTCTTTTAATGAGAATGGAAAGAGCCGCATTTTTAATTCATCATCAGTAAGATTTTGAATTTTCAAAGTGGAGCATATGTCCTGAAAATCTCCTAAGTGTTTATATGGATCTTCATTTAAACGGCCATGGAAAGATGGAAGTAGCGAGATGGTAGACGACTTTATCTCAAAGTGAGATGTCGTCGCCTCCGGTAAATCAATACATGTTTGTGGCGTGTAAGTCGTAGGAATAAAATAATCTCTAAGTGGAGGAGGTGGTGGTATATTAGGGTTATTCAAATTATTTCCGTTGTTATTTTGGTTGTTTTCGTTATTATTCCCAATGTCTGCCATTTTAATTGGTTCTATGTTATGAAAGCGTGGTTTCTTTAGTCTTTGAAGGGTACTACGTATTTCGGACTCAAATAAAGACGTTGGTTTTGGTGTCAAATCGTCGTCTATTACAAAAGTTCCAGAAGTTAAGTTTGAAGACTTGTTAAGTCTTAATGTACGTTCAAGTTCAGAGTCAAAAGGTTTTAATTCCGGTTTGTTTGAACGTGTACCTAACATAAACTAAAACAAAAGAAAAGAAATTAAAAACAAAAACTAACTAAACAAAATAAACAAATAACAATCACGCAAATAAGATAACAAGCACTCAACTACTATGATGCATGCAAATTATCCTGTAATGCAATGACCGCGTCAAGCCCAGCGCCCCGGGTTTCCTAGCTAATGCAGTGCAATTAACCCTAAACTAATGCAAATAGTGCGTCACAGCGCCCTGACTTACAGCGGTTTAAAGCGAATTCCAAAGGAAGCAATTTACTTAATTTTATTTATATTTTTATTTGCGTAAGCTCCTTTGATGTAATTAGCTACTCCACTCGGAAACGTTGGAATTTGATGACTCGGAAACCTATAAAATAAAAGAACAAGTTAGTAATTTAAAACAAAAACAGAAAATAAGAAGAATAAGAACTACTCTAATATTTACGAATTAACTAAACTACGATTATAAAACTAAAGGTAGTAATGCAATCCCCGGCAACGGCGCCAAAAATTGATCTTGTCAGAATCAAGATATAAAAAGTATTCTTTACTTTTCAAAAGATTTGCAGTGTGGAAGTAAAGGTCGAACCCACAGAGATTGATTACTACAGCTCTTAATTTTAAAACCTAAGTCTAATTAATTAAGAAAAACGGCTTTTGATTTGATTTGAATTAAACTAAATAACAATAAAAATAAATCTAAACTATGAAAGCAATTAAAGTTGTTTTAAATAATATTTAAGGGAACCTAGGATTGCAAATCCACCACTAGCTTCATAATAGGAATATTTATGAATTACTTTAGCTTATTAAGTTGGATGAATATGGGGAATTGTAGCTACAAGCCCAATTCCTCCGACAAGAAGATAATCATGGTTCAAGCAC
This sequence comes from Hydrangea macrophylla, assembly GCA_033977485.1. Classification (NCBI taxonomy): domain Eukaryota; kingdom Viridiplantae; phylum Streptophyta; class Magnoliopsida; order Cornales; family Hydrangeaceae; genus Hydrangea; species Hydrangea macrophylla. The sequence goes on from CM066995.1 coordinate 111,486,270, forward strand.
CAACATAATCCATCTTCGGGTAGCACGAAGTATCTCACACTAAACTAGGGTTGTGATCGAATCCGTCTAACCTAGGCATGGACTATTCGGATACTTGATAGCACGAATCAATAAATCACCATCACATGTAAACAATCTAAACAAGCACAACAAGAATAGATCGTTGAGCACATCACAGTCAAAACAGATCTAAGACAAGAATAAATTCTCAAAGCAATGATTTAATCACTAGAAGTACGATTTGTTAATAAAAATCCTCTAAACATGTGACTGTCATCCATACATAATAGAACTAAAATAAAAACATAAATAAAACCCTATTACTCGTCTAGGGCTTCATTGAAACCCTAGATCTATGATCTAGCCGTCCATGGAAGTGATAGATGGCAAGTAGTTGATGGAGGAGGCCATGGAAACCCTTGGTCTTCTTCTTCTTCTCCTTGCTTCCTTCCCTTCAATGGCTGGAAGTATGGTTGTCTAATGTGTATATAATAATTGCCAACCTCTCAAAATTATAAAAACTAAGTATATATAGAGTTACAACAAGTTTTGGAAGCCTTTCCAACTCGAAACGGACTGAAACTGATGTCATTTACAATCTGGACGTCATTCTGCAGTTTCGTTTGCACAGGAGTCTTCAGTATACTGAAATACGCAACATTGGTTTTTACCCATATCGCGCGAGCGCGACAATTTGGTCTTCGCGCGCGCGGATTGCGCGAGCGATTTTGGAGATCTCGCGCGAGCGGATCGCGCGAGCGATTTTTGGTTCTTCGCGGGCGCGGGTCGCGCGCGCGACTTGACTTTTTCAGCTTCTTTAGCTCTGCTTTTTCACCCTGTTTAGTTTATTTCTTCCAAAACCTGTCAGAAACTAGAAAACAAAGTAAAAATATACAAAAACAAGATAAAATGGTCTAACAAATGCACATTAAGGCATATAATTAGGATTAGTTCTCTCCCGATCAAGTACGCAGCTAAGTACAACAGTTTACTTTGATTTGCACATCGAACAGTACCAAGAGAGGTGGATAGAGCACGAAAATTTGAAGAAGGACTACGGGATAATATTAGAAGCCGAGTGGATACACATCAACTCAGAAAGGTGGCCGATGTGCAAGATGTTGCTTTGATCGCAGAAAGGGATATTGACAAGTATAAACAGAGCCAACAGAATAAGCGGCCAGTCGAGGGAAAAAGTAAAGGACAAGGTTTCTTTAAGAAGCCGTTCTCGCGAGGTTTTGGTTCTAGCTCAGGAGTTCAAAGGGAAAGTTCCTTATCTGGGGAGAGTCGCCCATTATGTCCAACGTGCAATCGTCAGCATTGGGGAGTATGTCACTTGACACTAGTGTGCAATATCTGCAAGCAAAAGGGCCATATAGCAAAAAATTGCCCACAAGCTCGGACCCAGAGTACGGGGAGTATTAATCCAGATATGAGAGGGAAATGCTTTGAATGTGGACAGCCTGGACATCAAGCAAAAGATTGCCCAACAAGACAACAACGAGGGACAGGTTCTGTGGCATCAACTGGGGTAAAACCAGGGACAAGTGTGGACAAAGGGAAAGGGCCAAAACAAAGACAAGGAAGGTATTATCGACTAATGCCGGGGGATGCTGCAGCAGCCGATTCTGTCGTGTCAGGTACATTACTCATTTGTTCACACCCGGCGCATGTTTTAATAGATTCAGGGTCAACACATTCTTTTGTTGCACATGAATTTGTTAGACACTTAGACAGCATGTCAGAACCTTTGGGATATGATTTGTCGATATCTTTACCCTTAAGTAAACCTATGGTGACCTCATCAATATTTAAAGCATGTGAAATCAGGGTAAATGATAGGGTTTTGACAGTGAATTTAATTCTGTTGGCCGTTAATCATTTTGACGTAATTTTGGGTATGGACTGGTTGTCCGCAAACTAAGCTACTATCGATTGTGAACAGAAAAGAGTTACTTTTCGACCAATGGGACAAGGGGAGTTTAGTTTTCAAGGAACTGGTGTTGTAGCACCACCATATTTGGTTTCAACAACTTGGTTTCAGCAATACGGGCAGGCAAGTTGTTGAAACAAGGTTGTCGGGGGTTCTTATGTTCAATAATTGACACACGGGTCACAGGAACTAAAGTAGAAGATATTTCAGTTGTTCGGGAATTCCCAGATGTGTTTCCTGAAGATCTACCTGATGTACTAGTTGAACGGGAAATAGAATTTACTATTGAAGTAGCCTCGGGGTCTCAGGCAGTATCGAAAACACCGTACAGAATGGCACCGGTGGAGTTGAAAGAATTAAAGATTCAGTTGCAAGATCTTCTAGATAAAGGATCCATTCGACCTAGTGTATCGACGTGTGGTGCACCAGTTTTGTTTGTCAAGAAGAAAGACAGGACTATGAGGATGTGTATCGATTATCGAGAACTCAACAAGTTAACTGTCAAGAACAAGTATCCGTTCCCTAGAATTGATGACTTATTTGATCAACTTCAAGGAGCCCAGGTCTTTTCTAAGGTTGATTTGCGATCAGGTTATCACCAGTTAAAGGTCAAAGAGGAAGACGTGGAGAAGACAGCATTCAGGACCCGTTATGGTCATTATGAATTTCTTGTTATGCGTTTTGGAGTTACGAACGCACCGGCAGCATTTATGGATTTGATGAATCGAGTGTTTAAAGACTATCTGGATGAGTTTGTAATTGTATTCATAGATGACATCTTAATATACTCCAAGAGCGTAGAAAATCATGAGAGGCATCTACGGTTAGTCCTACAACGACTCCGTGAAAAGAGGTTGTTTGGAAAGTTAAAGAAATGTGAATTTTGGTTAACTGAAATTGCATTTTTGGGACACGTAATATCAAAAGAGGGGGTATCAGTGGATCCGCAAAAGATTGAAGCCGTGGCCAATTGGAAGTCGCAACAACACAACTTATGCGAAAAGATGTTCCTTTTGTTTGGAGTCCAGAGTGTGAGGAAAGCTTTGTTGAATTGAAGACTCGTTTGATGACGGCACCAATGTTGTCTATTCCTTCGGGTACTGAGGGGTTTGTGATATACAATGATGCTTCCTATCGAGGTTTAGGGTGTGTTTTGATGCAAAACAACAAGGTGATTGCATATGCTTCACGACAATTAAGGCCACATGAGGTGAATTACCCAACACATGATCTTGAGTTAGCGGCAGTGATCTTTGCTTTGAAGATTTGGAGGCATTATCTCTATGGAAAAAAGTGTGAAATTTATACTGATCATAAGAGTCTAAAATATCTGTTTACACAGCGGGATTTGAATATGAGGCAGAGGAGATGGTTAGAGCTAATGAAGGATTATGACCTGACAATCCAGTATCATCCAGGGAAAGCTAATGTGGTGGCCGGTGCACTGAGTCGAAAGTCTACAACTAATTTGGCCTATGCTTTGACTTCACAAGAAAAGTTAATTCGGGAAATGGAGCAGCTGAAGTTGGAGGTGATTCCAGAAACTAGAGGTGGTCTAACGTCAGCCATTATTGCACAGCCGTCTCTTATTGATGAAATTCGAGCCAAACAGCTTCAAGATCCAATATTGAAGAAGATTCATGATGAGATACCTGAAGGTAAGCAACCAGAATTTATTTTTGAGAATGGTATATTGAAATTCAGGAATCGGATTTGTATACCCAATATAGATGGTATCCAGGAAGTAATTTTGGAAGTGGCGCACAATACGAGGTACTCAATCCATCCGGGTAGCACTAAAATGTATCGTGATTTGAGAGAGATCTATTGGTGGTCAGGGATGAAACGCGAAGTAGCAGAACATGTGGCAAAGTGTGTGGCTTGTCAGAGGGTGAAAGTGGAACACCAGAAACCAGCGGGAAAATTGGAACCATTGCCTATACCAGAGTAAAAATAGGAAAATATTATAATGGACTTCGTGGGAGGTTTACCGAGATCTAGGAAGTCAAATGACAGTGTATGGGTAATCGTTGATTGATTGACCAAGTCGGCACATTTTCTACCAATCAAGACTAATGATCCAAAGAAGTTAGCTGAATTGTATGTTCAAGAAATTGTGAGACTTCATGGGGTTCCAGTATCTATAGTTTCAGATCGAGATAGTGCATTTACATCAAGATTTTGGCAAGGACTGCAGAGAGCGATGAGTACAAGATTGAGTTTCAGTATAGCTTTTCATCCTCAAACCGATGGCCAATCAGAACGTGTAATTCAGATACTTGAAGATATGCTTCGACTTTGTGTTTTGGATTTTAAAGGTGACTGGGAAGAGCACTTACCATTGGCTGAATTTGCTTATAATAATAGTTATCAATCCAGTATTGGGATGGCACCTTTTGAGGCTTTATATGGGCATAAGTGTCGTTCTCCACTTTGTTGGACTGAGGTTGGTGAGAGAAGATTGATAGGGCCTGAAATTGTTCAGCAAACGACAAAAAAGATAAAGACAATACAACAACGACTTCAAACAGCGCAAAGTAGATATAAAAGCTATGCAGACTTGAAAAGAAGACCGATAGAGTTTAAAGTTGGAGATTTTGTATTCTTGAAAGTATCACCTTCAAAGGGTATTACAAGGTTTGGGAAACGTGGGAAGTTGAATCCAAGGTATGTTGGGCCATTTGAGATCATTGGCAGAGTTGGACCAGTAGCTTATCGGTTAGAATTACCACCAGAATTAGCTAATGTGCATGATGTATTTCACATATCAATGTTAAGGAAATGTGTATCAGATCCGAAGAAAGTGATTATTCCAGAGCCGTTGGAAGTCAGGGAAGACTTGACTTATATCGAGCAGCCAGTCAAGATTCTTGACAGAAAAGAGCAAGTTTTGCGGACAAAGACTATTCCTTTAGTTATGGTGCTGTGGCGAAATCATTCTGTTGAGGAAGCCACGTGGGAAAGAGAAGATGAAATGAAAGAGAAGTATCCATTCTTGTTCGAGACATGAGGTACTACGAGTTTGGGGACAAACTCCTTTTTAAGGAGGGGAGAGATGTGACACCCGCTCCCGCGGTTATATTTAATATTGCTTTAGCATGCATAATCATGAGTTAATGTTAATTAATGTGTTATGTGACGCTTATTGAAAGTGGGAATTAACCCACTAAGTTGATTATGGGTGTTCAGTTGGGAACCCAGTTGTTGCTAGTATGGCAATCCCAAGTTGGGATATGTGTTGATGGGTCCCAGTTGAGATGGGACAATAATATGTGGAACACCCTATGTGCCTAAATGTTTATTAAGGCTTAAATGATTTATTATTTGATTGTTAATAATATCATGTTATTAGGTAGTGACCACTTTTGGGGTCAACTAGAGGTACCTTTGTGAGCACGAATTGAACACGTTACATAATTAGTAGGTTAATTAGAAAGCTCATATAATTATATGGGACCACTTATGGGACCCATGCGAGACATAAACAAATATCCATTTAGATTTGGGATAGTTTTAATACAGTTCCATAATTAATAGGGGCGTAAGTGCAAAACTAGCGAACTAGTGGGGGTTTCATAATAAAATGGGTAAACTTATATAACTAAGCGACCTAACCTAAGATGGATGACTCTTCATCCTAATTAGGTCTAGTCTAAGTTAGTATAGGCATATTGCAGAGAGTTAAGCACGAGAGTTACAGCGTTGACGGTGACGTTCTCGACGACGGTTGACGAGCCGAACGACGTCGATTTTTAAAACAGGTTACATATTCGGACTCCTAGGGGTGAGTCTAATCTATTGGTACTAATTTTGTTGAGTTCTGTGACAGTTTTTCCGCGATCCTTTTTGGGTTTTAAGCTCATAACTTGTAATTTTTATATAGGGTTTGTACCTGGATCATAATAGGATTCTAATCTTGTGATTAGGAGCGAAACCCAAGAGGTGAGTGATGTTAATTTTGATATTTGGATGATTTTCATATTGGGTTCAATTGTGATGTCAAAGCATGCCTAATTTGTTTAATTTAATTTATTTAGATTATAATTGGGCAAAATTCATGTGGCTAAATTAGGCCCAATTTGATTGTGAAAGCACGGTGTAATGATTAAATGAGTATGTTGAGTTGCCTATTTGGGTCAATGGAAATTGCTAGTTCTATACCATCATGAGGTAATCTTTGCGGTGACGACCACGGTCGCCAGAGGCCTATGGGACCGCACGTGTGAGGGCGTGGGTCATGACTAGTCCGTGGGCTTGGGGAGTGGAGCCGCGGGCTAGCCGGTAGTGGTGGGAGTGAACTAGTAATTGCCAGAGACTATAGTTATTTGTAATATGTTGAATTGAGCATGTTTATTATCCCTAATCATGATTAGCATTATTCACTAAGCATATAGCTTATATATTATAGTGGTTATTGAATAACCATCGTAGGTGATCGCGGCGAGGAATCGGGGAAGTAAGCTGGGAAGTGGCTTGGCTAGCTTATGGGTTTTGGGAGTTGTTGTAACTTTGTTAATAGCTACCTGCTTTTTAGTTTAAAGCTTGCAATATAGTTGTAATTTATGGATTGTAGTACGAGTCATATTTTAGTTAGTTTAAGACTTATGTAATATTTCTAGTTAAGCTGTATACTTTAGTTGGATTGTAACTTAACTCCTGTAATATAGGGTTGGACTGTGTTAGTTGAGATTGTTTGATCATAGTGTTACTATGACTAACTGTAATAACCTGCATTTCCATTTAATTTAAAATTCATTTTTATATTTAATTGGTATTTACATTGTCGTATTTAACTTCAATTATTATGGACTGTTTCATCTAAATACATTTCCCATGTTCTAATTATTATCCCTTGTGTTATTTCATATTAAAATCCTTATTGGGGTCAAACTGCAATTTTACAAAAGTTAGTAATACCTGTGTGGATTTCAAAATCTGTATTTCAAAACGGTGAAAATAACCTCTATAGACTCAATCAGTATTTTTATGAAACCAGAAAATCAATTCTTTAATTAAAATGAATTTCCCGTATTTTTGTGGTGACCACCGCGCCCCGAAAATACCAGTTTATGTCCAAAACTATCCGCGCTGTGCTAAATTTCCCCAGATTTTTGGAAGTGACGTAAAGTATGACATGACTTGTACTTTATTGCTATTAATGGAAACTCATCATTTGCTTAAGCTTTGTTTGTCAATGCTTGGTGTGTGTGTGTGTGTTGTTGTGCCAAAAGCTATTTTTTCCCAAACACCATTTGAATTGCCCCCTATTACTCTAGTTTACCCCTTCAAAATCTGAGAGTGTATATATGTATAAGTATGTAAAATTCAGCATGTATTAACCTTGCTAACCTGCTGATTGTTTAGAGATTAGTATGTTTAATTAGATTCCTAAGCATTGTTAATAGAACTTGGAGCCCAAGTTCTCTCTATTGGGTTCTATATATGTATTCATTTCACTCCCTCTCATTACACACACACATTCTCTATCTGCACTTTGATTTTAAAACACAGAGAGAGAGAACACTGAGAGTTAATACAGAGAATTTCTAGAGAGAGGAAGCTTAAACTCCATAGCCAAGCTTAAGTGGATTTTCCTTATTGGTCTTTCTTTCTCAAATATCTATTTGAATCTACAAATCCCAGTGAGTATTCTAAACTCACTAAGAATGTAATTTCATATTAATTGCTGTGTAATTGTTTAATGTTGTAAATCCCCATTGATAATTTTTACGTATGAAGTTCATAGCATAAAAATCATGAATTTCTAAACCCAATCAAAATTCGTTTTTAGAGATGAATATGGAAGATTATAGTATGTATTGACTATGTTTGAAGTTTTAGAGCTTAATTCGTTCATATAAGAAAGTATATTAGAAATCAAATTTTGACATGTTTTAGTTTATCATAAAATTGGAGAGTTATAGTTAGAATCATGTTAAATTAATCATAGATTCTTAATCCTTGTTTAAAAAGGAAAAGATCCATATATAACATGATATACATACTTACAGAATTGAAAATGGGTTAAAAAGACCCTGTTTTACTGAACCAGAGCAGTTCCTGCGGAGAAGATGAAGCCTCAGCTTCATCTCGCGCCACGATCGCGCGCGCGAGTATCGCGCGAGCGGCCCGCGCGAGCGACCCTTCGCGCGAGCGGCCTGCGCGCGCGAGGTAGGCTTCCCCAGGCAGACGTAAGAGTTTATATATATATATAATTGAAAATTTGGCTGGTCGCGCGAGAACCCCTTCGCGCGAGCGATCCGCGCGCGCGACCTTGCTTTCCTCAGGCAGACAGAAAAGTTTATTAATAAAAGGAAAAATGGGCTTATCGCGCGAGCGACCCTTCGCGCGAGCGGCCCGCGCGCGCGAGGTCTGGCAGTTTTTGTTTTTGTCTGTTTTTCTGTTAAGGGACTGTTTGGATGAAATTTATATACTGTTAAGGCTCTGTTTGGGAATTTAGTTAATCAGAACTCTATTTGGTTATGTTTGAATGATTAAAACATTGTAGTATGACTCATTAATCCCCGTACGCGTGTTGTTCCTCTAATTCAGCATATTTGTTTTCGTTTAAGTACATACCATACATGTGGGTCAGTGGTACATGCATAGGGGTGTCAGTCTGTGTGGAAAAGAATAATGGTAGTGTGGAAAGAGTATGAGTTTGTGTTTGTGGTTGTGGTTGTGGTTGTGGTTGAGTATGAGTTTGTGGTCGTGGTTGTGGTTGTGATTGTGGTAGAGTTTGTGGAAGAGGGTATCTTTGAAATGCGATGGTGGCAAATATGGACACTCCCTGACGCCCATGGAAGCGTTAAAGTGTGTGAAGCCGAACTCGGACATTCCCTGGCACCCATGGTAGTGCTAAAGTGTGGCCTACGGACACTCCCTGATAACTCGAGTCTGGATACTGTGTGAGGGATCGCCCCGGTATTTGCATGGCGGTTAGGGTATTCAAAGTGTGAGGCATTGGACACTCCCTGGTACCCGGACCAAAGTGTGAGGCAAACTGGACACTCCCTGGCGCCCCGTTGCTAAAGTGTGGCTATCTGAGTGTTTCAAAGATACCAGGAGTAGGATAGTGGGTTGTTGTGGCTGTCGAGAGAAAAGAGTCGGCAAGATGAGTGTGGTGCATTGTTCTCATACACGGTCCCATCTGTTTAAATTACCCTCTTTAAATAATGTTGTGAATGTTTTCTAAATGAGCTCCTTACTTCAATAATAAACTTGTGGATTTAAATGGGAATTGGAAAAAGGTAAGTTGGTATGTTTTACATTCAAAGTTATGTTTTTAATACTCACCAGCTTCTTGAAGCTGACGACGTTGATGCGTCCTGGACATTCGTGTTCAGGCTTTTCAGGTTACAATCCGGAGGAATCATACGATTATGCTAATTAAGAATGGCTGCTGTTGGGACGAGAAACTGTTTATTATATGTTTTAAGTTTATCTGTTTTAAGTTATGAACTGTTTTGTTTTAAGGATGACTGTATCAGACTCTAAGTTATTATTTTATTTTCAAGGCGGTCTGTGCCTTAGTTGACCCCGGTTTATAAGATGTAATAAGATAGAAAATTTTTGTAAGCCTTGATTGCTTTACTCTGATTATTATGTTTTGTTGTTTGACGTTTGGGACGGAATCGATCCTTCAAACTGTCGCGACCTACGGGTCCATAATGGAAATTAAACGCTTTCCTTATTTATGCTACGTCGGGGCGTGATTGGATTTAGTGGTATCAGAGCCAGGTTATTATTTATCACAAGATAGTTTAGCCAGGTTAGGGTTTACCAGTATAGACCCGATTCCACATTCCATTAAGTGTTACACACCCAATGATACGACAGGGAGGATAGACTCAGAACCCAAACGCCTAAGATTATTCTGTTCTGACTTTAAGTAGTACCCTTTTCAGGTATGGATCCAGCTCCCCCACTTTATGTACCAGACAGGTTTGGGGGACACTTCGTGGTTCCTGGGGCAGTGATCCCAGCTTTTCTCGACTTATATCAGGCGGCCGTAGAGCAGTTGGCCGTGACGACGGTAGTATCTGAGGTTTGGCACCAGGTTCACGTGGTAGGCCTAGTTGACCTGACCCGTATCCGTTTTGAGCTTCGATATTTCGCAGAGGCTCAGCGTCTAGTTTTGGTTGAGATTCTGCGGTTGGTCGATAGCGATGCTTTCTACCTTCCCCTCGAGATCCAGATCGTGCATGCCCATCTGGCTCAGTTGGAGATGCCTCCGCCGGTGGTACCCATTGCTGAGGACGATGCAGAGGTTGTTCACGTGGTCCCAGTAGGTGGGGAGATCTTAGAGGACGGCATAGGTCTGGACGATCTTGCCGCTGAGCTCGAGGCTGAGCTAGCACTTGAGCTAGCCCTGCCTGAGGAGATGGTAGATGAGGCGGATGCTCCTATACCTGCTTCATCGTCCACCTCCCACAGCTATGACGGGGTTGGACCGTTCGTTGTTCAGCGTTTTCGCCCTGTCGATTCGCTAGATCTCCTGATGGCCGCTTATGGAGATGATTGACGTTTTAGTTACGACTTGTACATATTAACTACTTTTAACTATTAGCTCTGTCTCTTTTTGCAACTGTAATTACATGCATTAGAGTATAGGGCAATGACCCCATTTTTATAACATTAACTCTTGCATGCGTCCTAACCCATGCAAATAGGGTAGGCATTGATCTGACCATACATGCTTTTTGTATCTACTTGACAGAAGTGATATATATAAAATATACCCTTTTGAATGTTGTTGTCGTTTAAATTACTTCATAGCACTGTGCATGCATGTTTCTCATCCTACTACCACTATCATGCATAGAATGGCTGGAGGAGTCAGGAGGAACAGGAACCTGATCGAGGGAGCACCCGAAGCTGCTGATCCTACAGGGATGTTTGAAGCGTTTATCAGACGGTTAGAAAGAATCGGTAATACGAACGACAATCGAAGAGACCGTCAAACGGAAGACAAGTTGCTAGAAAGATTCTGTGCTCTAAGGCCAGAACAGTTTGCGGGTACCGCGGAACCCTGGAAGGCGGAACAGTGGTTGAGACAGATGGACCGGATGTTCGAAGCTGTCCAATGCAACGAGATAGATAAGAGAAGATTAGCTACATTTCAGTTGACCGATGCTGCCGCAGATTGGTGGGATTCGGTCATAGCTACTATCGGGAATGGAGCTGCAACGGGAATGACGTGGACTGCGTTCAAGGGGAGATTTTTGGAGAAGTATTTCCCGGCTACGGAGAGGCACAGAAGAGAGAAGGAATTCATGGACCTGACGCAAGGAACCAAGTCGGTGCAAGAGTACACCACACAGTTCGAAAGACTGTCCCGGTTTGCTCCACACCTGGTTGATACTGAAGAGAAGAAGATCCGCAAGTATAATCAAGGGCTGACACCGCAAATTCGCCGCTTGACTCTCGGCCACCTGGATAAATCGTTTGAAGGACTTGTTGGTTTGGCTACTGATCTGGAAGAGGATGCTCGAGTGAGCCGAAAACAATTTGAATTCCGACCGCCTCAAAGGGGTAATTTTGGGAATAGACCACCAATGAACCGTACCCAAGGGCAGAAGAGAAATTTCGATGGAAGCAAGAAGACCCAGGCTATTACCTATCCGACTCAACCTCGAGTAGGAGAAGGAAGTAGTAGTGGAAAGTGTTTCAACTGTGGCAACCCTGGTCATGTGGCTCGTGATTGTAAGGCACCAAGGCGTGCTACTCAGCAAGGGATAGTCTGCTTCAACTGTGGTGAACCAGGTCACATCAGCAGGTTCTGTACTGCTCCTAAGCAGGTGACTTATGGTCAACAGGGTCAGACTCGCTTGAATGCGGTTATCCCTGATGCCGCTGGATATGATGGAACTGCGTATGAAGAAGGGAATTATGGAGAAGCTCAACCTGATCAGCAAGCAGTAGAAGGTACATTAACTCTGTTTAACTCCCATGTTAAAGTGTTATTTGATACGGGTGCTGCTCTTTCGTTCATATCTGTTAATACAATTCGGAGATTGGGTATTTTACCTCATCGCTTAGAGAAAGCTTTGAAGGCTACTTCGCCACTAGGAGCTGCGGTCAGATTAGGACACGTGTGCAAGGATTGTCCCTTACGGTTAGGAGACCGTGAAATCCCTGCTAGGTTGATTGTCCTATCAATGAAGGAGTTCGACATAATCCTAGGAATGGATTGGCTCTCTCAGAATCAAGTGAAGTTGGATTGTGCGAGGAAGAGAATTACATTCCCCGACAATGAGAATCAACCCTTTGATTTTCAGTGTAACCCTACGGGAGATATGTTCCTCACGAGATGCTTAGCCAACATCGAAGTCGTCAGTACAGAGGTGACAGCGTCATCTATACCTGTAGTCAAGGACTTCGAAGAAGTGTTTGAAGATGTTTCTGGTCTACCGCCCGAGAGAAGTATAGAGTTCTGTATTGAGTTTATACCGGGTACCGTACCAATCACCAAGGTTCCCTACAGAATGGCCCCCACAGAACTGTTGGAATTGAAAGAACAAGTTCAGGAGCTCGAGAACCTAGGTTTTGTGCATCCCAGTACATCGCCTTGGGGAGCACCAGTGTTATTCGTGAAGAAGAAGGACGGAACGCTCAGGTTGTGTATCGACTACAGAGAATTGAACCGAGTAACTATCAAGAACAAGTATCCCTTGCCTCGGATTGACGATTTGTTTGATCAACTACAAGGAGCTACGACATTTTCCAAGATAGACCTGAGGTCGGGATATCATCAGTTGAGGGTACGGAAGGAAGACATACCTAAGACTGCTTTCAGAACCCGATATGGTCATTATGAATTTCTGGTAATGCCGTTTGGAATGACGAACGCCCCGACAGTATTCATGGATTTGATGAACAGAGTGTTCAAGCCTTATTTAGATCAGTTTGTCATCGTCTTTATTGATGATATTTTGATCTATTCTAAGTCAAGAGAAGAACACGAGCAACATCTACGGATTGCGATGCAGACGCTCAAGGACCAGCAGTTGTATGCCAAGTTCAGTAAGTGTGAGTTCTGGTTGCAAGAAGTGAAATTTCTGGGACACAAGGTGTCATCTCAAGGAATTTCAGTGGATTCGTCCAAGACCGATGCTGTATCAAACTGGGTTAGACCGAGCAACCCTACAGAAGTTCGGAGCTTTCTTGGACTCGCAGGCTATTACAGGAGATTCGTTGAGGGATTCTCGAAGATAGCAGCACCTTTAACTGGGTTGACGAAGAAGAATCTGAAGTTTGAATGGACAGAGAAGCATGAGCGAGCCTTTCTAGAGTTGAAAGAGAGACTCACTACCGCACCGGTACTAGCAATACCCAAGCCAGATGAGAAGTTCACTTTCTTTAGTGACGCATCATATCAAGGGTTAGGGTGTGTACTTATGCAAGAAGGCAGAGTTATCGCCTATGGATCCAGACAGCTGAAGCCGAATGAATTAAACTATTCCATTCATGATTTGGAATTGGCGGCAGTAGTTTTCGCACTCAAGATTTGGAGACACTATCTCTACGGTGAGAAGTTTGATTTGTTCTCCGATCACAAGAGTTTGAAATACTTGTTCACGCAGAAAGAGTTGAACATGAGGCAGCGCAGATGGATGGAGTTGATCAAAGATTACGACTTCACGTTAGAATATCACCCGGGTAAAGCCAATGTGGTTGCTGATGCCCTGAGTCGACAGACTCGTGAAACGATCGCCTCCTTAATGGTGAGAGAGTGGCGAGCTTTGGAGACTTTGGCGGAATTCGATGTACAGGGTGCTGAAGAAGGAGAAGGACAATTGCTCGGATGTCTTATCCTGCAGCCTGTTCTTATCGACCGCATTATTGGAGCTCAGAAAGAAGATGAGAAGTTTCAAACGTGGTTCATAAAGATGTCAGAAAAAGACCCGACAGAGTGGAAAGTGGGAGTCGATGGAGGATATCGGTGCAGGAATAGATTATGTGTGCCAGGTAATGAAGAGTTAAGGAAGGATATCCTGGAAGAAGCACATAAGTCAAGATATACAGTTCACCCAGGAGGAACAAAGATGTACAAAGATTTGAAGAGAAATTTCTGGTGGGAAGGTATGAAGAAAGACGTGGCCGAATTTGTATCCAAGTGTTTGACATGTCAGCAAGTCAAGGCCAAACATCAGAGACCGTCAGGATTGTTGCAACCGCTACCTATTCCTGGTTGGAAGTGGGAGCACATTTCGATGGATTTTGTAGTGGGATTACCCCGGTCGCAGCAGAATCATGACGCTATTTGGGTAATCGTGGATCGACTAACGAAATCCGCTCATTTTATCGCTTATAGTATGACATACCCGGTAGAGAAGATGAGCCGGATGTACATACAACAAGTTGTGCGACTTCACGGTGCACCTGTGTCGATTGTGTCAGACCGTGACGCGCGTTTTACTTCTGGATTTTGGGAAAGTCTGCAAGAAGCTATGGGAACCTCGCTCAAGATGAGCACTGCTTTTCACCCTCAGACAGATGGGCAGACCGAGCGTGTTAATCAGATAATGGAAGATATGCTCAGGGCTTGTGTGATCGATTTTGAAGAATCTTGGGAGACACACTTGCCGTTGGTTGAATTTGCCTATAACAACAGTTATCACACGAGTATCGGTATGGCTCCGTTTGAAGCATTGTACGGACGACCATGTCGTTCCCCTTTGTGTTGGGCAGAAGTTGGGGATACAGAGTTGTTGGGACCAGACTTGGTTAGAGAAACCAACGAGAAAATTTCTTTGGTCAGGGAGAGGATGAGAACCGCTCAAAGCCGGTATAAGAGTTATGCTGATCAACGCCGGAAAGATTTGAAGTTTAGTGTTGGAGATCACGTGCTTCTCAAGGTTTCACCAACCCGAGGAGTAGTACGTTTTGGTCTCAAGAGAGGGAAGTTGGCTCCACGTTTTATTGGACCGTTTGAGATTTTGGATCGTGTTGGGAAAGTAGCTTATCGACTGGCGCTACCACCGAAGATGTCTGGGGTTCACAACGTGTTTCACGTGAGTATGTTGAGGAAATACATACGAGACCCCTCACATGTGGTTAGTTATGACGACATTGAGGCAAGTCATAACGTTTCTTACAAGGAAAGACCTGTGAAGATTTTGGATCAGAGTATCAAGAAGTTGAGGAATAAGGATATCCCATTGGTGAAGGTTCAGTGGAATCACCATGACGAGAACGAAGCCTCGTGGGAAGTTGAAGCTGATATGAGGAAAAAGTACCCAGAGTTGTTTCAGGACTAGTTAGTCTTGATTTCGGGGACGAAATCCTGTTTAAGGGAGGAAGGGTGTAATAACCTGCATTTCCATTTAATTTAAAATTCATTTTTATATTTAATTGGTATTTACATTGTCGTATTTAACTTCAATTATTATGGACTGTTTCATCTAAATACATTTCCCATGTTCTAATTATTATCCCTTGTGTTATTTCATATTAAAATCCTTATTGGGGTCAAACTGCAATTTTACAAAAGTTAGTAATACCTGTGTGGATTTCAAAATCTGTATTTCAAAACGGTGAAAATAACCTCTATAGACTCAATCAGTATTTTTATGAAACCAGAAAATCAATTCTTTAATTAAAATGAATTTTCCGTATTTTTGTGGTGACCACCGCGCCCCGAAAATACCAGTTTATGTTCAAAACTGTCCGCGCTGTGCTAAATTTCCCCAGATTTTTGGAAGTGACGTAAAGTATGACATGACTTGTACTTTATTGCTATTAATGGAAACTCATCATTTGCTTAAGCTTTGTTTGTCAATGCTTGGTGTGTGTGTGTGTGTTGTTGTGCCAAAAGCTATTTTTTCCCAAACACCATTTGAATTGCCCCCTATTACTCTAGTTTACCCCTTCAAAATCTGAGAGTGTATATATGTATAAGTATGTAAAATTCAGCATGTATTAACCTTGCTAACCTGCTGATTGTTTAGAGATTAGTATGTTTAATTAGATTCCTAAGCATTGTTAATAGAACTTGGAGCCCAAGTTCTCTCTATTGGGTTCTATATATGTATTCATTTCACTCCCTCTCATTACACACACACATTCTCTATCTGCACTTTGATTTTAAAACACAGAGAGAGAGAACACTGAGAGTTAATACAGAGAATTTCTAGAGAGAGGAAGCTTAAACTCCATAGCCAAGCTTAAGTGGATTTTCCTTATTGGTCTTTCTTTCTCAAATATCTATTTGAATCTACAAATCCCAGTGAGTATTCTAAACTCACTAAGAATGTAATTTCATATTAATTGCTGTGTAATTGTTTAATGTTGTAAATCCCCATTGATAATTTTTACGTATGAAGTTCATAGCATAAAAATCATGAATTTCTAAACCCAATCAAAATTCGTTTTTAGAGATGAATATGGAAGATTATAGTATGTATTGACTATGTTTGAAGTTTTAGAGCTTAATTCGTTCATATAAGAAAGTATATTAGAAATCAAATTTTGACATGTTTTAGTTTATCATAAAATTGGAGAGTTATAGTTAGAATCATGTTAAATTAATCATAGATTCTTAATCCTTGTTTAAAAAGGAAGAGATCCATATATAACATGATATACATACTTACAGAATTGAAAATGGGTTAAAAAGACCCTGTTTTACTGAACCAGAGCAGTTCCTGCGGAGAAGATGAAGCCTCAGCTTCATCTCGCGCCACGATCGCGCGCGCGAGTATCGCGCGAGCGGCCCGCGCGAGCGACCCTTCGCGCGAGCGGCCTGCGCGCGCGAGGTAGGCTTCCCCAGGCAGACGTAAGAGTTTATATATATATAATTGAAAATTTGGCTGGTCGCGCGAGAACCCCTTCGCGCGAGCGATCCGCGCGCGCGACCTTGCTTTCCTCAGGCAGACAGAAAAGTTTATTAATAAAAGGAAAAATGGGCTTATCGCGCGAGCGACCCTTCGCGCGAGCGGCCCGCGCGCGCGAGGTCTGGCAGTTTCTGTTTTTGTCTGTTTTTCTGTTAAGGGACTGTTTGGATGAAATTTATATACTGTTAAGGCTCTGTTTGGGAATTTAGTTAATCAGAACTCTATTTGGTTATGTTTGAATGATTAAAACATTGTAGTATGACTCATTAATCCCCGTACGCGTGTTGTTCCTCTAATTCAGCATATTTGTTTTCGTTTAAGTACATACCATACATGTGGGTCAGTGGTACATGCATAGGGGTGTCAGTCTGTGTGGAAAAGAATAATGGTAGTGTGGAAAGAGTATGAGTTTGTGTTTGTGGTTGTGGTTGTGGTTGTGGTTGAGTATGAGTTTGTGGTCGTGGTTGTGGTTGTGATTGTGGTAGAGTTTGTGGAAGAGGGTATCTTTGAAATGCGACGGTGGCAAATATGGACACTCCCTGACGCCCATGGAAGCGTTAAAGTGTGTGAAGCCGAACTCGGACATTCCCTGGCACCCATGGTAGTGCTAAAGTGTGGCCTACGGACACTCCCTGATAACTCGAGTCTGGATACTGTGTGAGGGGTCGCCCCGGTATTTGCATGGCGGTTAGGGTATTCAAAGTGTGAGGCATTGGACACTCCCTGGTACCCCGGGCCAAAGTGTGAGGCAAACTGGACACTCCCTGGCGCCCCGTTGCTAAAGTGTGGCTATCTGAGTGTTTCAAAGATACCAGGAGTAGGATAGTGGGTTGTTGTGGCTGTCGAGAGAAAAGAGTCGGCAAGATGAGTGTGGTGCATTGTTCTCATACACGGTCCCATCTGTTTAAATTACCCTCTTTAAATAATGTTGTGAATGTTTTCTAAATGAGCTCCTTACTTCAATAATAAACTTGTGGATTTAAATGGGAATTGGAAAAAGGTAAGTTGGTATGTTTTACATTCAAAGTTATGTTTTTAATACTCACCAGCTTCTTGAAGCTGACGACGTTGATGCGTCCTGGACATTCGTGTTCAGGCTTTTCAGGTTACAATCCGGAGGAATCATACGATTATGCTAATTAAGAATGGCTGCTGTTGGGACGAGAAACTGTTTATTATATGTTTTAAGTTTATCTGTTTTAAGTTATGAACTGTTTTGTTTTAAGGATGACTGTATCAGACTCTAAGTTATTATTTTATTTTCAAGGCGGTCTGTGCCTTAGTTGACCCCGGTTTATAAGATGTAATAAGATAGAAAATTTTTGTAAGCCTTGATTGCTTTACTCTGATTATTATGTTTTGTTGTTTGACGTTTGGGACGGAATCGATCCTTCAAACTGTCGCGACCTACGGGTCCATAATGGAAATTAAACGCTTTCCTTATTTATGCTACGTCGGGGCGTGACACTAACGTTATTAGATTGGGACGTTTGAACTTGGAGTTTTATTTATTGGGTTGGTTGTAAATTGTTATATTTAGTATTTCTCTTAAAATATTTAAAAACTCTTGCTTGGACTTTGGGAGCTCATGACTATGATTTGGTAGTGTTCTTTGAGAAGTTACTATTTGTTAAAACAGGGTTATTTTTGGCTGATTGCAAAGACAGGATTTTGTTTTTTTATTACTTTATTTATTATTGTTGAGCTTCTTTGGTTTAAGTTTATTTTAAATTTATTTTTGGAACTTTAATCACTTGTGTAAGGCCTTGGTGGCGTGCCACGTGTCCTAGGATCATCTGGGTGGTTCCGGGGCGTGACAGTAGCTTCGCCGGGTACCTCTTCTTAAATGATGATACTACAAACAAGGAAACAAAACTATTCTAAGAACTCGAAAGATCAAACAGAAAATAAAAGTAGAAAAATAAAAAGGAAGAAGAACTTACCCCCAAGAACGCCCCTCAGAATACTCCTCCGGTAGAGCTTCGCTGGTACCGCGGACTCCAAAACTCAGTCTTAACTCTAAAAAAAACTTATACTTTTCCTAAAGACTTTCTAGGAGTGCTTGAGGATTCCTCCAATGGGGTTTCCTTGGGCTCTCTAGTACTCAGGATTTTCAGGTGTGTTGGATGGGGAGGGGAGGACCCCCTTTTTAAGTTTGATATTTGGGTGAAAAAGTTCATAGCTAAGCAATGTGGGATGCAAAAAAACACAAATTTTCACATTTTTGAGCGTTTTCACGCGGATTGGGGTCAAATCAAGGGTCCAGAATAGGTCTGGGACATCTGAGAGCCATAGTAACACTTAGAGCTCTGAGGCGGCAGTCCGTCAGCTGAAAGCCACCATGGCTTTCAACCCGGAAGTTGGATTTTCTCTCCAGACTCAAAAGGGGGTTAAGGTCCCGTTTGGGTTAGCTTAAAAATTAAGTAATTGTTTTGTAAAATGGAAGTGTTTTGTTACCTTAAAATTTCAGCACTGAAAAAATCAGCTGAAAAATGTAGCTTAATATTTCAGCACTTAAAAATTCAGCACTTAATATTTCAGCTAATCCAAACAATATTTTAGCACTTAATATTTCAGCCGAACCGGGCTCTTATGTTAACTTTTAAATTGTAAGTGTAAACTAAATTCAATGGCAATAAATATAACACTCTTAAACATTGGGTTGACATTTGGTTCTTAAATAACGTTCGTAAACATTAAATAAATAAATAACATTGAGCTGAAAATGTATACTGAATTTGGTCGAGGGTGAAAATAAAATTCTTGGGATCCACGGTGCTAAACACTTGGCCAAATCAAATAAAGGTCAACTTTGAAGCTTGATGAAGTTATTGCTGAGCATTGCAGCAGTTGAAAAAGCAATCAATCAGATGAATCTTTTATCGGGTAGAGGCCGATTAGCTATAGGCAATTTATACATAAATTTTTAGGCGCGTATGTTCCACATAAAATTTCACACAAAATCTTCTAAAAAAAAAAAAATTTCACACAAAATATTCATGTCTCTTGATACTAGTGGGCCTCTCATGTGGGGAACACATGGATCTCACACGAGATTCACCAGATCAAGGGCCAATAATATTGTTTTTTGTAGAATTTTATGTGGATCTAGCATTACTCTTAACTTAATGTTAGATCCACATAGAATTCCACACAAAATGATTTTGGCACTTATTCCAGTAGGCCCTATGGCCCTATATGAGAAATATATGGATCTCACACAAGACCCATCGGAGTGCAGAACTGAAATTATTTTGTGTAAACTTTTGTGTGAATCGAACCTTACTCATTTACTTGTTGGTTCTTAATTAGCTGTGATTCCTATTGTAACCATCGAATTTGATTGGCAGCGGTTTTCTATTATAAAATTGGTTGGGAGGGGTTGGAATTGTTCTATCACCCACCCTCCCAAAAAGAAATTATACTATAAATTAATAGGGAAGGCTGTGATACGGAGAGCAGTTTCATCCGTATCGGTGCAGACAATTCTTGACCATTGGATTGATGGTTCTTTTAATCTAGGCTCTTAATTCAAAAAAGAGCAAAACCAGTGGTTTCTCTCTCTCTCTCACTCTCTCATACCCACCCAACCGGTAACAAGTTACCACAACACAACATCCCGCCCAAATCTCTCTCTCTCACTCACTCTCACTCTCACTCTCTGTCTCTAAACAAGGAGGCCAAGGCGCCCAAATCTCTCTCTGTCTCTAAACAAGGAGGCCAAGGCTGTGAAGTCTGTGATACGGCTGTGGGCGAGGCTAAGGAAGAAGAGCTCTCTGTCTTCTCTAAGCAAGTAGTGGGCACGGCTGTGGGGACCGTCCGACCACCATCCCGCCACCATCCAACCACTGTCAACCCAAACCCACCATCATTACCGCCACCCCATCACCCACCATCGCCACCGAAGACCACCACCCATCATCATCACTAGCACCACCTGTGAGAAGGTATTTTTTTTCTCTAATTTCTCTAATTTCTCTCTCTCTTTCTCTCTCTCTCTCGCTCTCTCTCTCTCACACACACACACTCTAATTTTCTGCAAGTCCCCTGAAGAAGCAAAAGCAGAGCTCTCTGTCATTAATTTTTTTGAGAGAAAATTGCTTTTAATTTGTAGTTGTTGGAACCGTGTTCCTCTTTATTTTTTGGGGTTTGTCCCAACCCTGTTACTCTACAAAAAATGTTTGGATTTTGGGTTTCTCCCCACATTAGGTGTTAAGAAAGTTTTGTACCCTTCTTGTTCTCAGTGATAATAAATTTTGTACCCTTATTGTTTTAAGTGATAATAAATTTTGTACCCTTATTGTTCCAGTGATTAAGAAAAATGTTGTACCTTTCTTGTTCCATGAGTAACAAATATGATGGTTTAGACATACACGGAGAAGATAAGTAGTTACACTTGGTAGGACAATTGATAGGATACACATTGAAAGTAATACTAGGGGTAGTGAA
The DNA here is from genome assembly GCA_033977485.1 of Hydrangea macrophylla. Lineage (NCBI taxonomy): Eukaryota > Viridiplantae > Streptophyta > Magnoliopsida > Cornales > Hydrangeaceae > Hydrangea > Hydrangea macrophylla. The sequence goes on from CM066995.1 coordinate 111,507,489, forward strand.
TAGTTTTGAGAGTGCGGAGAGGCTATCTTCTTGGATGAGGATGATTTATATATGAGCATAAGAAGGAAGATGAAAAGGAGAATAATGTCAATAGAGACCACCAAACTGTTGTTGAGACATGAATATGGACCTATGGTGACCCAAAAACCCAAACTTAACTTCCCTCCGCATTCATATGAGCACTCAGATTTTCCACAGACAATGGTCCAGAGATTCTCACCCATTGTTTCCCTTGCCTTTAAAAATCCACTGCTCTAAGGTTAGTAGGAATATTTTGAAGTGCATTCGAAATAAATGGTTCAAAACACAAGAAGTCGTAATTGATTGTGATTCTATAATATAGTTATTATCTGTGGCTTTATTTATTAAGATGCATTTTTTTTATTATTTATATGAGGAATTATAAGACTTATCAGGCTCTTAACTTTGATCCAATATGTATTATGATAAATTATCTCTTTGTTTCAAGATTTTTACTTGATATTACTTAATCCATTCCTGCATTTCTTGTAAACACTTGTGCTCTCTTGAACTTCATCAATTAGTGACTTTTCAGAATTTGATGCGGCTATTCCAACATTTGTCTTTTCATTGAAGAAAATTGAAGAATGAGGCATGTCTAAACTACAAAGGTACATTTGACTTATTGGATTAGATTTTGATCTATATGAAGTAACCTGGCTAAGTTGATTTTTTTAGGTTTCGAAGTCACAAATGTATTTATTCATATTATTGAAGTAAGAAGACACGTGATTGACAATATGCGCCTTGCACAGATTCAATTTCAAACACACTATTTGTGATACCCATTTTCAAAAAATGTTCAGCTTTTGTGTTGAATTAGGAGGAGATCCAACAACATTGGATAAACGAAGGTTTGAAAGGTTACCTTAAAAAAGAAAAGATCCAACAACATTGTATTACATAATTTTATCTGCTAAAGTGTAATAGTTAGTGGGTTAGTGGGGTTTCCTAGATAGTTGCTTGTTAATGGAAGAGTTAGTGGGATCATGTATAAATTTTTTTTTTTTCGGAAAAGGGTTAACTAAATAAAAAGAAAAAAGTGTACATGTGTAGAAGCCTTACACCATCACGTGAAGAGGAAAGACCACATCATCATCATGGTCGGACCTGCTCACCTACCACAGAGTATGGTTACCAAGAAAGTAAAACAAAAACAAAAGTAGCCTTCCAAAATCCAGCAGTTAAAACCACCACTCCACAAAGTATTTAAGTCGTTGCTAATGGAATTATAATGTAGAAGTTTAAACTCATTTTGTATTAGTCTATCTAACCTTGGACGCCGAATACCCTCGAATTAATCATTTGGAGGTCCCGGTTGCCTCCATTCAACCATTTTCTTATATTTTCTCTATTCAATGTTAATTTTCTAAGTTAAGCCACGACCTTTTAAGTTCGTAACAATAGCTCAATAATAAACTAGCTCCATATATGTATATATATATATGAAGGTATATATATATATATAATTTTTGCACTCTTTTTGTTCCAGTTATCAGAAATTATGTTCTCTTTTTGTTCCAGTGATAATAAATTTTGTACCCTTATTGTTCTGAACTTTAGGAAAATCTGTTGCTTGGAGGCTTTGTGATTCGTTTAAAGTTGTTGTGGTTGAAACCAACTTGAAATATGAGGTAGTCAGCGAATTTCAAAAATCATAACACCATTATCGAATGAAATTGAGTATAATTGTTTTCTATAAATATAGGATAAAGCAGAGGGCAAAAAAGAGAAAGGGTCCACAGGTGGTTGAAAAACCAAAGAAGCCTTTATCAGCGTACATGCTTTTTTAGTAAGTAAAATTCATTGTGTATCCTTATGTGTTGTTTTATTCCACAGCATGTGACAATGTTAATTATGGGTACTGTAATGCAGTCAAGTAAGATGCAAACAAGTGAAGATTGATGGTCGAGACAAAAAGAAACAAAATGAGATGCAACAAGAATGCAGTCGAATGTGGAATGAAATGAATGAGGTTGACAAGCAGCCATTTGAGGAACAAGTTAAGGAGGCATCCAAAGTTTATCAAGACTGGATGTCTACTCAAAAGGTATACAATTTTGTTGTCAACATCTATTTAAATGGCGTCAAAGTAATAACAGGAACTATTTATGTTTGCTTAACAGAAAAAATCTAGGATAGATACACGAATTTCGTTGCCCGTAATTGTCAACACTGTGTCAAAGTTTACACGTCAACAATTGGAGGCAATGAAGGCCATTGGATTTGGTTCTCTCATACACCTTCGGTGTACAAGAGTAAACCACCGTTTTTGTGAGTGGTTGGTGAATAATTTTGATCCCGCAGAATGTGCATTGACTGCACATGGCAGAAAACTTATGGTGACCCCTCTCGATGTCGAGCACATCATGGGTGTCAGTGCCAAAGGGTCTGAAGTAATTATAGAAGGGCTGTCATCAAATGCCATCACTGAAATGAGTGTAAAGTATGGCTTCAAAAGTGGGTTGTTGAGTCTAAAAGACTTGAGGGAAGACTTACAATCAACTGAAGAACATGGCGATGAGTTTAAGGTTAAGGTCGCTTTGCTTGCCTTGGGAGGCTTTTTATGCCCGAGCATGAAGCCGGGCATTAATCAAAACTTGCTACACGCACTATTGGATGTATCGAGTTTGTCGAAGAAGAATTGGGCGAAGTTAGTGTTGGACTTCCTTGTGAGGGGCATCCATAATTACAAGGAAAATAAGCAAGTCGGAGTGAGTGGTTGCGTGCTCTTCTTGATGGTAACATTCTTTCGATGTCCTATTATAATTTATTGATGTATCCATTCAAAGTAAATTAACCTAAATCTAACTAACTTCTTAATTTTTCTAATATTTGTAGTTGTTCTACCTTGAAAATTTTATTCCTGTTGGGCTGCCTTCATCTTTTACCAAAACTGCTTCGTATCCATTGATTGGGATGTGGGGGAATCAAGAAGTAAATGCCCGAGTGAGATTTCTTCAAAACAAGGGATTGTTTACAAATAAAAAGGTATAATAATGTACCATTCATTGAACTATTTGTTATTTATACTTAAATGTTTAGATGCATTATCTTAAGTATACATCATTTTTGTTTCTAAATTGAATAACAGATTTTGTTGGTGACGCCCAATGAACAACCACCAAAGGATACCCCGCCAATCGTAACCGAACCATTGAAGGAAACCCCTCGAAAGGATGGGCTGCACACTTGGATGGACAAGGTTGACATTGAACTTGTCCAAATGAAAAGGGACATTCGATCTCTTTTAGAAAACTTCAATTCTGTGAAAGAGGAACTGGGTGACACTATCAGGGTGGTGAATAATTTGGTGGCCTGTAGACACCAACAACAACGTGAAAGAGAGAAATCACCATCATTTAGGGAATCACCAAAAAATGAAGAATATGAAAGAAATCAGTCACGTTCATTTCCTAATGAACGTATCTATTCTCCAGTCCCCCCAGTTGCTACAAAAAGCAAGTACTCCACCCCGCGCGGTTCTTTTAATAATTCAGCCAAAGTTGCAGCAAAGAATTATAAGATTGACCCCGATTCATTGCGGCCATCAGAGAAGGTGACTAAAGCTTCTACTCCTGTAGATGAATTGTCAAGCATTCCCCTAGCTGCTAAGAAACGCAAGCACCCCCCACCCAAGGGTTTAGAAAACACCAGTCAAGTTCGACGATCCCCCAGGAAAAAAGCCACGCGAAAAATGGAGGGTGAACATGAAGTAACCTCAAAACCCCCCCCTCGCACGCGTGTACAAGACAAGCGTTTACCTAGCAGATATACACGTTCTCCGTACACTGCCGGTACGTCAAAGCCAAGGAAGAGGGGAGTGCCAGTGGCTGTTTTCGAGGGGCAGGTTAAGAAGAAGGTCAGTCACTTTTATGCCAATATAAGGAATTGTTTCATGTTTCCTTTTATTTTTTTCTCATAGAACTTTGTCATTCAACCAAAAAAGGGGCTGAATTTCAGCAAAGAAGGAGATGGTATTTAATTCAAAGCTTTTTTTTATTGTAAGGCTCAAATTTCAAGGTTGAAGAATACATAGAGAAACCAAATACATTGTTGTTAGAAGAATACACATGTTCCAATGATGCATAATTTAGTGAGAAAATTTACCGGAGGCATGAACTAATAAAATCTTGGATTTAATATTTAATAATTGATAATTTCCATTTATTCAGGTTGAGGAACTATTGTCCAATCCCCCAACTATTGAACGTGTTCAGCAGTTAGTGCCCGATCCTCCAACTATTGAGCTTACGCTTCCAGCAATCACACAAGAAGAGAGGAACATTGTCGACTACGTTCTCGACCAGAGTCAGCCTCTAAAGTATGTCATAAGTGACCATTCTAACCAATATACATTAATTTTCATTTCATTAATTTGTTCTTTAAAAAAATGCAGGGATATCATTGTAAGATATGAGTTGGAGCAGGGGGACCGTGAGACGCTCTTGTGGCTACGGGAAGGAGAGTGGGTCACTGACCTTGTAAGTATTCAAGAAAATTCATTAACATCAATGCCCTACAGTTAGCATTTCACCGAATAAGAATATTAACATGCTACGAATTGTGTAGATAATCAACCTTGCGGTTGTGAGGCTAACATATGAAGAGAGGTGTCGGCACGATAATGGGAAATGCAGAAGATGGTATTTGCCGACATACTTTTCGGTAAGACAATTGAAACTTTCAAACTAATTTAAAAATACCAAGATAATAAAAATGTTTCCTTTACAGACACAAATTACTGCTCGCACCCCGCCCTCTTGTAGTGAAATGTCAAGGAATTACTTTGGAACTGGTCGTTATACTTCCGCATTCAGAAGTGTTGAGAGGGTATGGTCTTAATCTTGTTATGAAAAATATTTGTTTATCGTTGGTAGCATTGCTGTTAAATGATATTGCTTGTAATGCAGATTTTTATACCCATGAATGACAACAATGCCCATTGGTTTCTGTGTGTCATTGACTTGCCCTTGCAAAAGATCTTTATTTTAGACTCACTGCCTGATAAGCAAAAACTCAGAGCTCGTGACAAGCTGGTTGTAAGGATTGTAAGCTTTGTGGATATGATGTTGATCCAGTACTATGGGAATGAATATAGTAGCTCAATAAGCTTATTTGAACACCATAGGGTAGGCTGGATCCCTAAACAGAAGAATGGGTATGACTGTGGGGTATATGTGATAATGTACATGCAACTCCTTGACCTCAACCCCGGAACCAAGTTCACGGTAAATATTCATCCTAAAAACTTTGTGATAATGGTAGTGCAACTTAATTCACATATTAATTCAGTACGTTAATTATAACAACTTTGTAGTTTGGATCTGAAGAAGCCCGACAAAGGATTCTTGTAGATCTAGTGACAAGTGAATACAACACAATTAAGGAAGAGGTACTACAGAAAGTTGCATCCTACACATCCCAGCAGCAAGGATAGAGGTAATAAAGTAAGGACTCACTTGTCTTCTTTCCTCAAAATTTGTTTTCATCGAACTCATATCCCCATGTGTAATTCCTGTTGGCCTACAAGGGTACAAGACATGGTTTATAATTACAATTTATAGGCCTAACAACTTAAGCCAAAAGACTAAAACTAGGTGGACAATAAAAAGAAAAGAGAAAAACAAATGCTTCAATAAACATGAATTCACTTACTCAAGTGTGAGTGGTAGGGAAGCATGATATATATTTACCATGATACCCATGGTTTAAAATTACTATACTACGTGGGCAGCGTACAATTTAGAGGCCTGACAACCACAACCAAAAGCACAATTTCGGTAACAAATATCATCAAGAGGGGATTCCTACCTCATCGATATTGTTTAAGTCGACTCTTGTAGTCGATGGATTGTTCATTGTAGTTGCTCCGCCATTGAACTCAAAATCCCATGTGTAATTCCTGTTGGGCTACACGGGTAGAAGACATGGTTTAAAATTACTATACTCAGTGGGCAGCGTACAATTTAGAGGCCTGACAACCACAACCAAAAGCACAATTTTGGTAACAAATATCAGCAAGAGGGGATTCCTACCTCATCGATATTGTTTAAGTCGACTCTTGTAGTCGTTGGATTGTTCATTGTAGTTGCTCCACCATTGAACTCAAAATCCCATGTGTAATTCATGTTGTGCTGATAGGTGGAAAGACATGATTGTTTAAGACTAAACTAAGACTGCAGTGTACACTTCCAAATAACATGAGCAATCGATAATGCTTACCTCATCAATATTGTTAATGTCGATTCTTGAACTCGACGGAGTGTTCAATGTAGTTGCTCCATCATCGAATTCGCTGTAGTTGTTCATATTTGGTGTGCGGGTATCCTTTTTATATGGAGTATGCATCCCAAATTCAGGCGTTGTAGATCGTTTTTTATTTGGGCTACAAAATAAGCTCTTGCTTCGGCTAGCAGTAACCCGTCCACCACCTTCAACTTCAACATCATCTTGTTGAGTGGACCGATTAGGTTGATTTTTTGGGCATGTTGTTCTTGTGTGTCCAACGCATCTGTAAATATCAATGTTAATTTCTATACCACATAGAAGATGTAAAATGCTAATCTATTTACTTTCATTTTACTACTTATAACTTGTAATGTTGTTTTTTTGGTTTTTTTTTTTTGTTGTTGCAGGTTTTCATTTAGTTTGGAACGGGTCATCAATGAATGAATTGGTTGTGGTTGTAAGGGTTGAATGAAATTTTTGTTAAGGGTTGGTTGTAAGGGTTGAATGGTTTTTTTGGTACAGGTTGTGGTTATAAGGCTTGTGGTTGGATAGATAGACCTTTTTTTGTTCCAGTTATAAGAAACTGTGTTCTGTTCTTGTTTTGTTATAAGAAACACATGTAACTGTAACTTTTTGGTAAATATAAGTTTAGTTTAGGGGGGAATCACCAAAAAATTTAGATTTGTTGTACCCTTTTTGTTTCTGTCATAATATATTTTGTACCCTTTTTGTTTCTGTGGTAAGATGTTTTGTACCATTTTTGTTTCTGTGATATGATTTTTTGTACCCTTTTTCTTTATGTGATAAGAAATATTGTGCCTCTGATGTACATGTAAATTTTAGATTAATAGAAGTTGTATATAATTTATTACCTGCAATAACCACAGCGCTTTAAATTTTGTTTGTTGCTGCCTGGCCTTTTACTTCCCTTTGTCTCAACTGGGGCTGGGTCTTTTACACCAAAACCAGTAGTACACTTTGCTGTCCCATTCTTCTTCTTCCATAGGTCCTTCAAACGGCATGTTAGTTCTGTGACTGTATCATTTGCATCGGTCCATCCTTCCTCCGTTAAGACAGCATAGTGTCCCATGTCTTCACACCTCTTATTGAACAATTGGAGACGTGCAAGTTGACTTTGAGTGTGCTGAAAATTATTACAATTTAGAGATGAGCAGTTTGCCATTTCCGCCCATTCAAGGCCACTTTTCAACCATCTTGGTGTGATACAACTAAAAGGGATTTCCTGCATGTATTCATTTTTCATTACACATATCATATGGCAACAAGGTATTCCAACAGACTCAAACCGCATGCAAGAACACTTAATTGTCCCCTCATGGTGATTGGAAATAACATTCCATCGCGAAGTGGGCTGTGGATATTTGGACAAGTAAAAATTAACGTACGTCGGTCCATTCACCCTTTCTGCGACAAAGTATTTAGTCTCACGGTTAATTTCACCACGAAACATGATAAAAATCGATCTAGTGAATATGTTGGCAGCATGCGTCTCAATGGGCCTCAAGTTTGTGGACATAACTGGATATGTTTGTTCCGTGTCATTGTGCGCCTTAGCTTCATTGTGGCGAAGACGTCGAAGTGCTCTATCGTAATTTTTAACAAACTCGTAAAGCCGCATTCGGATTTTAAGAAAGCCTTTTAAAAATGAATTAATCCCTTCGCACCTTTGCGTGGTCTTCATACCGGCAAAGAATTGGCCCCTCAAGTATGCCTCAGCCCAAATCAAACGCTTTTCATACATCTCTTTCATCCATTTGTTATGGTGTAGCCCATACTTGTCAACTAACTCTTCCCATGATGCTTCAAACTCTTCGACCGTGCAATTTCTCTTCATGCATTTGTCAAAATCATTACCAAACCCTGCGACACGAATGTTTGTAACGGCATTCCGTTGTATGTGCCATTGGCACAACCGATGTGCTGAGTTAGGAAGAATGCTAGCAATGGCCTGCCGCATCGCCTTATCTCCATCAGTTAGTACCGAAGTCGGAGCCTTACCCTTCATTGCTTCAAGTAAGGTCTCCAAAACCCAAATGTAGGTATCTACGGTTTCATCGACCAATAATGCGCAACCAAAAATTGTAGTTTGGAAATGATTATTGACGCCTGCAAGTATGACAAATGGTTTCCTGTAGGCATTTGTACGGTAAGTTGTATCAAATGCTAGGACATCTCCAAATCTATCATAGTCGATACGGGATCTTGCATCTGACCAAAACAACCTAGACAATTGATGTTCCTCATCCACCTCAAACTTGTAATAAAATTGTTCATCGGTCTCACCTTTAGAACACAAATATGCCAGTGCTCCCTCGGCATCACCATCTGCAAGCTCCGATGTACGTTCAACATCAACATAATTGTACAAGTCTTTTTGAATGAACCCAACCTTCTCATATGAACCAGCTTGATGTACCATGTAGTCCATAATCTTACTAGGTCTGATACCGACACTGCGCATTGAACTAATCTGAGCTTTATCTGAATTCTGAACTTGCCGGTGCGACCAAAGGAAAGGCACACATTGAGGAGGACATAGCGGATGGCTATGGTCTTTAACGAAATTTGTCACAACATAATATTGCTTAGCTCTATCCAATCGAATACGGAGGCATGCACCACATTTAACTCTAGTAAGGGCCTTGGGCTCCCTCGACCTGTCTTCACGGTCTAAATATTTTTGGCATCTTTCCCCTTCTCTCGAACACACCCAACGTCTCGATACGACTATTTGGTCCCTTCCGTATTTTAATTCATCCTTTCGTACACTAAAACCCACCACTTTCGCATAAGTATTGTAAAATTTGGCCCCTTCACCCTCGGATTTGAATGTCATGCGAAGGACTTCATCTTCGGTCATTTCATGTAGTGCTTGATCTGAACCACATTCGAAGGTTTGTTGGACAACATTACTCTGTACAGCTTCTGGGTCATTACTGTCAACCCCCGTGCGAACATTATATGTGTGATCTAATCCGCTTTCATCATGTAAATCATTCCCCAAACAAGTTTCTTCATCCAAATCTGTGCATACCGACTTTCCCTTGGATCTCCGCATACCATCCATTGGAATTTACGCTGTTAGAAAAACAAACAGAATTAATAAATGACAAGTATGCGTGTAATATGGACTATGTTTAATGAAATTCCATTATTTAGAAATTATGTTCCCTTGTTGTTCCAATTAAGAAATTATGTACCCTTATTGTTCCATGATTTAGAAAATATGTACCCTTCTTGTTCCAAGATTAAGAAATTATGTACTATTTTTGTTCCATGATTAATAAATTATGTACCCTTGTTGTTCCATGATTAAGAAAATATGTACCCTTATTGTTCCGAGATTTAAAAATTATGTACCCTTGTTGTTCCAAAATTAAGAAATTATGTACCCTTATTGTTCCATGATAAAGAAATTATGTACCCTTATAGTTCCATTGATGATAAATTTTGTACCCTTCTTGTTCCAAGATTTAGAAATTATGTACCCTTATAGTTCCAGTGATAATAAATTTTGTACCCTTCTTGTTCCATGCTTAAAAAATTCTATACCCTTCTTGCTGCTTACTCACCAAAACACTTATTGTTGCCTACTTCGGAATAGTTCCTTAGCAATATACTATTTTTTAATTAATTCAAGATTAATTTTACAAAAAGTTTGAAAGCTGAGTGATGTGACTAACTTTCACTGGAAATGTCAATAGTGATGTGACTAAATTGTCTGATTAATGATGTCCAAAACCTACTGTAGTTTTCAATAAATTGAAAAGGCTCCGATTTCTCAGTGATGTGACTAAACTTTCTGAGTGAGTGATTGAAGTCGACAATTCACTGTATCCTATACATAGTACTGTCCCTCCTACGAAACCTCATTCATAGTGTAGTCATTTCCAAGTTAAAATCTATTGACAGTGCACAATTCCTACTCTATAAAAAGCAAGAGGGGTTGCAAATAACATAATGTGTAGCAAATCTCCTAACGATGAGAAGAGGTAGAGGTGGAGGGAGAAGTGGAGGAAGGGGAAGAAGAGCTAGTAATGCTCCTTCAATTAGCGATGTATGGCATATATATTGCTCTTACACAGATCCTAAAGGTCAAACTTGGTACGGAAAAAGACGTTCTTTTGTCAACACCCCAATACCTTATAATTTCTCTTTCTCAAATGTTGGACACATAATCATTGGTGACGCTCACACTCAACTACCAAACAATGCAGTTCTTATTGGAGATGATCTGCGATGGACAAAATTGTTTAGCATAAGGTGTGAGTGCGAAGTATATTGTCGTTGGCACGGGTTACCAGTACCGATTTCTCGCGCTCCTGATTTCATGCAAAATCCAAATAGGGATGATGATCGGGTCATACATTTGCTGAAGCAAGAGATTCGACAGATGAAACGACGATTGATGCGTTTTCATGCAATCGAAGATGTAAAAAAATATTATGACCCCCCAGTCTTTGCTATACAAGATATTGAAGATGATCCATCTTATGCTGATGTATATCCCAATCTACCGGATTATACTGAAGATGATGTTGATCGGGATTTTCAACGTTTTCTTCCTGGGTGTCTAATAAGAGATGATGGACAACCTTTCTGTTGTTATGAATACTATGGCGATTTATCTGGTTTGGACCTCCTTTCTGATTAGTTTCGTTACGGTATGCTTTGTTTAGCTTTAAGTATGTATTTTCAAGACAAGGTTGTGTAGTGAGCTATTTAAGTATGCATGTAATATATTACCCTTTTAGTTCCATGATTAGTAAATTCAGTACCTTTGTTGTTCCTTGGTTAATATATTTTGTACCCTTGTTGTTCTCTGATGAAGAAATTTTGTGTCCTTATTGTTTCATGATTAATATATTCTGTACCCTTATTGTTCTATGATAAAGATATTATGTACCCGTATTGTTCCATATTTAATATATATTGTACCCATATTGTTTCATAAATAAGAAATATTGTACCCTTATTGTTCCATTTAAACTATTTAGTAAACATGTAAAAACACTCATATTACTACAAATTTTGTACGAGTGGGTTATCACATTTGTTTTCACATCATGTTTGTTTTGTAAGAGAATGCATAAAAAAGTGTTGTATGTATCACATTTTTTATTTTACTACACTAAAGTAACTTCAAAAATGTTGAAACAAATACCTAATAAAGGATGAACACTTCAAAAAAAAAAAAAATTAGTCATCAAATATAAATATTACCTACTTCACAAAACACTATTGTCTTCTCTTGTAGGGAGAGCTTCAAATGGCTTCAACTGTAATCCAATTGGCTTCAAGTATAATCTAAATGTCTATACTTGGATTATGCTTGAAATGAAAATTAAAATGAAAGTAAGAAATAATCTGTTTATGCTTGAAATGTTAAACAACAAATGAACAAATGAAGAAAAATAAATGGAAGAAACAATCTGTGTGTTTTGTTTTAGGTTGTTTTATAACATTTGTGTTGTTATTTAATAAATGATGTGGTTGGTATGTGTTATTTAATAAACAACCTGCTCCTATTTATTAAACAGCCACTCCAACAACCTTAAATTCTACGTAGTTGGTATGGTACAACAAAATGTTACATACATTATAAGTACAATTTTTATTGGAGAGGAACACAATTTCTTACACGAGGAACACAATTTATTACAGAAGGAACGAAATATATTACAACCTGTTACAACAACCGGCTGCACCAGTTTAGTGGGTTTAATAAATGATGTGGTTGGTATGTGTTATTTAATAAACAACCTGCTCCTATTTAATAAACAGCCACTCCAACAACCTTAAATTCTACAATAGTTACATACATTATAAGTACAATTTTTATTGGAGAGGAACACAATTTCTTACACGAGGAACACAATTTATTACAGAAGGAACGAAATATATTACAATCTGTTACAACAACCGGCTGCACCAGTTTAGTGGGCATTAAATGCACATTTAACCTGCCAGCTGTAAAGTAAATGCTGTCAGTGACCATGTGTTGGATTAACAGCCACCCTTGGATGGTATACCCTGATCAATCTTGTCCATTCATTATTTATCCGCACCAAATACTCCCATGCGGAGATACCACCATTCCGCATCACAGCTTTCTCCTAAATTAATAATTCCCTTTTCAACGGAAAAAGGGTAGTTATAAGAAGCATTGGGGAGTACCTGTGGGCCTCTGCCACCGAAAGAGATTCTTTTAAGGGGAGAAACAAAAAGAATAGGTGCAGTTCAACCAATAAGAAAAAGAAAGGAAAAAAAAAATTAATTTAAAGAGGGAATACCATGTTTGAGAGGCTCTTCTTTAATTATCACATTGGTTAGCAATTAGCATTAGCTATGTTTGAGTTCTCTCTTCTTTTTTTTTTTTTAAATAATAAAAAATAAATAAATATAAAAATTGTAAAATTGTAAAATGTAGCTTGAAGAAAACGACCAGATAGATGCACAAAAGATGTTCAGTAAAGTAGTCCGTGTTATTACTAGGGTAATGTATGGATTTTTTATTATATATAATATGATATGAAACGAAAAAAAGTCCATGCATGTCTAGTGCATTATTGGACGAGGGGTGGAATAATTAAAATACGGAAAGTGAGGGGGCGGTCACAGGCTTAGGTGTGATGTATTAGTTAATCGCTGTATATTTGACTAAAATACGCGTCGAGTGAGCTTCGGAGTTGGTACACTACCTGATCTGGGAGATCCGGGGTCTTCTGTTCTGCTGCCACTCCTACTCAAATATCTTGCGTTCTTACTTTACTGATGGGCCGGCTGTGCTAAACGACCATAAAAGGTGACCGTAACTCTAGCAATATATACTAACATAAAAAGAAAGATTTTACCGTGAAAGTGACTGCGTGGGCATTGACTTCTCTCTCTCACTCTCTCTCTCTCTCTCTCACATCTCATCTTAGTTGTGACTTTTTTTGTTTATACTTATATTATATATATATATATATACGGAAGCATATAATGTATGCATTGGCACTGAAATTCTGATCTCCCTCGTCGTAATACTGTTGTCCATCGATGTCCCCTTCTTCTCGTCCCCAACTTAACTGTATGGAGGTAGGCTTTCAGTCCATCAGTTAAAAAAAGGCTCTACGTTTGTCACCCCTCTGGTATTTTTCTTTGTTAATTTCCGTCCTCTTCCCTTGTTCTTAATTACTTCATTTCTGCAATCCTGTTGATGTTGAAACTGGATCAATTCGTTTTCTCTCTTCCTTAAGCATACCTTTAAAAAAAAAATGGCTAGCAAGTAATTAAATACTTCTGTACCATCTCTCTTCCAGAATCCCTCAACAAAAAAAAAAAAAAAAACATATATATATATATATATCCTTCATTTTTATGAGCACAACCATATATATCTTTCTACAATTGTAGTTCATACGCTGGCTATCTTCATTTTCCCCATTCCTTAGCTTTAAGTTTATAAAAACCTGTGAAGCATGTAACTTCAGTCCATCTACACATTCATTCCTCACAAAATCCCAAAAAAAGAAGAAGATATTTTTCTCCACATTCATATACAATGTTTCTGTAACAACTCTTAGCTATCCTTATTGTTGTTGATCTGGCCAAAGTTCAGATACTCGTGTAGATACACCTTAACAAAAATTGCCAAATCATGTAATATCCCTCCCAATTTCAGCACCTGATCACCAAAAAAAAAAAAAAAAAATCATTCAAGCCTTTTCTGTATTTAATTATCTCAGAAAAGAGAGAAAAAAAAAATCAAAACAAAAAAAAAAAAAAAAAAAAAAAAGAATGCCGGAATCGGAGACAGGTACACCAACGGTGTCGGCACCAGCAACTCCAGGGACGCCAGGTGCTCCGCTATTTTCGTCGCTCCGAGTCGACTCGCTGTCCTATGATCGGAAGTCAATGCCCCGATGCAAGTGCTTGCCCCTTGGTGCAGCAACCTGGGGTGCACCTCACACGTGTCTCTCTGATTTCCCTTCACCGGATGTCTCTCTCACCCGCAAGGTACTCTCTCTCTCTCTCTCTCTCTCTCTCATTATTATCTTAATTTGTAGGAGTAATTTGAATGTGGTACACGTCCTTATTTATTTTTTGATTGGAAATTTATCGAGTGTTTTTTTTTTTTAGGGGAGGGTCAAAATTTATCTAGATTTCACTCTTTACTGTCACGTTATTGACCAATGGTATGTTTGGGTGAACATTGATGAACTATTTTTGAGTGAGCAAAAATTATTCTTTGTTTTTAGAGTCGTAAAAGCTACAATGTGCACTTTATACAAGTTATGAATTTAGATCCTTATGTGTCTTTAGTTAAGTACTCGCTCTGTCCCATTTTATGTGCCCGTCTTTCTTTTTGGGATGTCCCAAAATTGTTGTTCACTTTTCTAAATTAATATGCAAAATTTACTTAGTTTCTCAAACTACTCTTTTTTGTAATCAACACCAAAATAAAACAAAAAAAAATACAATGATTATAGGCAATTATGAAAAGTACGTATAGATTTTTTTTATCCCCTTAAATAATTTAATTTTCCAAAATAGACACATAAAATAAGACGGAGGGAATAAATTTCAACACGGGCTTGTTTAATATAGTATCTGGTAAAGAAATATTAAAATTGAGAAGAAAGTTCAGTTATTTTTTATGTAACAATTTTCTCCAAGTGATCCCTGAGTGATGTGAAACTCTACTGGCTCATACCTATTGTGGGACCTGGCAAGATCGAGTTTAATTTATTTCGTACTATTCAGGAATTCCTATATTCTATCCAAAAAATATTATATTTCGTACCATTCAGGTTTTTTGTTTTTTTTACAAAAAACACGGAGAAATTTATCTTCCCATGAAACTGATTTTGACAATTTTTTCCTTTACAGTCCGTTTGATATGCTATAAATTAGAATAGAATTCATTTATAATTCTATTTTGTGGAATTCTTCTATTTGGTATGACACAAAATAATAAATGAATTCATTTTGAATTCTACCCAATTCTTGTTTTGGACTGTTTACAAATCCGACCAAAAATGGTCGGATTTGGTAAGAATTGATTTGGGATCTTCACTTTTTCCACACTGCCCCTTCTGTTCATCGTCTTCCTTTTCCAGCTGCTTCTTCTTCTTCTTCGTTTTCTGCGTCTTCGGTCTTCTTCTTCGTCTTCGGTCGTCTTCTTCGTCTTCGGTCTTCTTCTTCATCTTCTTCGTCTTCTGCGTCTTCGGTCTTCTTCTTCATCTTCTTCTTTTTCTGCGAATTTTCTTCTTCTTCTTCGAATCATCTTCTTTTTCTTCTTCTGTCAATCTTCTTCTTCTTCGTCTGTTCATCTGTTCTTCGTCTGTTAGTTTAAGGTCTGTTTGGGTAATGAAGGTTTGGGGTATTTTAGAAAATAGCAACAATTCTCTTCAATTCTATTATTTTCATACCAAACAAGAGAATTAGAATTGCAAATCAATTCAATTCTTTTCTTTTCTATTCTATTATGTTCAATTTTTTTCTATTCTATTTTACAATCATACCAAAAGGACTGTTAATGTAAGGGTAGGAATGAGAAGAGATACTGAACTCAAAAATAGGACCTTGTTAACCCATTTAAATTTATTGAGTGCCATAACTTGTAAACATTGAAAACTGATTAGGCTTTTTGAAAAATTTACCCTGTGCATTACGTCCTCTGTATTACCTTCCTTCCATTCAGAAAGTTGTCTTTTGACCACCTTATGGTAGCAATTAAATTGAAAACTAGTTAGGCTCTCCTACTCATACGAGTCTCAATTGTGTAAATGCTATAACAACACACGTTCATCCATTAGCGATGAAGTATCAGGACATAGTGATTAGCTCATAATAGTTTTTAATCTGGTTGGCTCCACATTCTTTCTCTAATTGACAAAATACAACGTTTATCTCACTCTGCTCTTTTTTCATACCAATATATATATATATATATATATGTATATATATAATATTAGATTTCTCCGTCATATATATACCCACACGAAAACCATTTTCATTATTATCTCTAAACGGCCAAACCTTCAGTATCATGTGCAGTAATTGATCGCACAAACTCATTTTCATTTACTTATAACTTTGCTCGATTTTTAGGACGATTACACCTGATAGGTTTTTAATATTATTATCAATCCAATTCTTGAAATCACTAGAAACACCTTCCAAAAATTTGCGAATTATGTTTAATTTCTTCAATTTAATCAATGTAGTTGTGAATGCAGCTTGGGGCGGAATTTGTGGGGACGTTCATCCTGATATTTGCAGCAACAGCGGGGCCCATAGTGAACCAAAAATACACGGGGTCAGAGACACTGATAGGGAATGCGGCATGTGCAGGGTTGGCAGTTATGGTAGTGATTCTGTCGACAGGGCACATCTCCGGAGCTCACCTCAACCCTTCTCTCACAATAGCATTCGCTGCCCTCCGACACTTTCCGTGGGTCCAAGTGCCTGCCTACATTGCAGCTCAGGTCTCTGCATCCATATGTGCTTCCTTTGCTCTCAAGGGCGTTTTCCACCCTTTCATGTCGGGTGGCGTCACCGTTCCTTCTGTCAGCACTGGCCAGGCATTCGCCCTCGAATTTGTTATTACCTTTAATCTCCTATTTGTTGTTACAGCTGTTGCCACTGACACTCGAGCTGTAAGTCTATCTTCCTTATTGCCCCTGCACTTACTCCTTCATACTTGGATACAACCAAAATGTGTGTATATATATATATCTGTATATATTTACTATCTCTATGACTGATCACTGTGGCAGGTGGGAGAGTTGGCTGGTATAGCTGTTGGAGCTACTGTTATGCTTAACATTCTTGTGGCCGGGTTAGTTATTCCTTAATTCCTCCTCCCCCACTATTTTCTGTTTGTGGTTTTTAGTCCGGATGTATGTATTGGTTGATCTGGTGGTTTCTATTTTTTTTTTCCCTCCATGATACTGCCAAATCAACCATGGCTTTTGAAGAAAATGCAGAAAGTACAACTTTATGCTTCTTCTTTTTTTTTTTTTTTTGAATTTCTCATAAAAACAGATGGTATTATATGTAAACAGGATCAATTACACAAAAGCAGCTATTAGAAATTCGTAGTACCAGTTTTAAAGTATAGATTTTTGGAATTATGAGTAAGGGTTTTGGTTGTATTAATGATCAAATAATGCAACATATTATAAATACCTTCAAAATCTCTCAAATATATACTAGAGTACGAAACAAAGAAAAGTAGGAAAACATCATGGTTGGCTGCGACCGACAGACTCGAGCATTCTGCCGGTAGCTCCTCCAAGTGGTCTGGTTGACCAAATTGGTCTGCGGGGTGAACTCCAACACTTCCTCTCAAACTGGTGTGAAGATATCAGTCACGCCTACCTCACTCAGAATGAAATGATATGACCGGCCTGCAACTCCATCAGTGGGATATCTGGTAGTTGTTCTTCGTACATCACAACTAGTGTACAACTAATACCACTAATCATCATTTCTTTTATAAAATGCCTATAGATCTCAACATGCTTCGTTCTGTTACGTTGAACCGGGTTATGAGCAATGCCAATTGCAACTTTGTTGTCACAATACAACCTCATGGAATCTGCAGGCTCCACTCTAAGCTCCATGAATAGAATTTTTTATCCATAAAAGCTCACTAACTCCATGGGCCATCTCCCGAAATTTGCTTCAGTGCTAGACCTTCCAAATAATAGAGACCCTTTCCAGGTGCCAATTTCAAGTATCAAGTCATGGTGCGACTCTCGACAAGCATGCATGAACTAACGGACAACACTTACAGCAAAAGCAATGTTGGGACTAGTATGAGTACAATAGATAGCTTTCCAACCAACCTCTGAGATCTCTCCCTATCAACACTGCACAGCATCGTCTCCGAATTGCTAATTTGGGTCCATGGGTGTGTCACACGATTTACTTCCTAACATGCCTGTCTCTTAAGGATGTTAAAAGACTTTCTTTGGGAAATAAATATTCCCGACTTGGACCCAACCACCTCAATTCCTAGAAAATTGTTGTGGTCTCCCAAATCATTTATTTCAAACAATTTGTCAATGTATCCCTTCAACGATTCCATTTCCTCTAAGTCATCTCTTAACACCACAATATCATCCATGTACACAATAAGTGTTGTCATCTTACCGTGAGAAGAGTGTTGATAAACAGAGTGTGGTCACCTTGACTTTGTTTGAAGCCAAATTTGAGCATGGCTTGTGTAAATCTATCAAACCATGCCCTTGGAGATTGTTTAGTCCATGGAAGGACTTTTTTGCCTGCATACTCTTCCAATTAATGTTCTTTGAATTCTCAAAGCATGAAGGAACATCCATATACAATTCTTCCAAATCTCCATGTAAGAATGAATTCTTTACATCAAACTGATGTAGGGGGCTATTAATCTAGATTTGCCGCAAGCAAGAGAAGTGCTTGACTGAGCTCATCTTCGTGACATGAACAAATGTCTCTTGGCAGTTCACCCTATAGGTTTGAGTAAACCCCTTTTCCATTAGTCTCATTTTAAATCTCTCAATTGAACCATTTGTCTTATGCTTCATTGTAAACACTCACTTGCGCACCCGATAGTCTTCTTCCCTCAAGTTAGCTCAAACATGTCCCAAGTACCATTTTTGTGAGGAGCTTTTATCTTCTCAACCATGTCATTTTCCATTTAGGGTTGGTGAGTGCATTATATATATATATATATATGGGTAGGAATAGACACGGAAGTAAGTTTGGATACAAAAGCTTTATAATGTGAGACAATCGAGAATATGAGACAAACTGAGATGAAGGATGTTTGGTACAATACCTAAGACCCTTACAAAGTGCAATAGGAATAGCTAAATCAACAGACTCAAGAGTGAAGGTTGGGTTACTTGAACCACTTTTTGAGGGTGGCAACTAGAGTAGAAGATCTAGAGTAGTGTTCTCATCTTCTTCCACCCTGTATTTCTCGAGTATACAACTTTCCATTTCATAGGTGGGTGGCCTCTCACGTGAACAGAATTGTTAGAATCATGGCCCTGCTCTTCCTCATTTATTATCTGTGTCGGAATTTCTTGTTATTCTGGCACTGTAACAAGAAAATAATCTGGAAGCGTAGACAACTCTTCCTATATAATTTTACCCCTTTAATAGATGACTGTGCATATGGAGAAGACTGAAATTACGACTAAGACTCGAAGAATGTCACATCTATACTGATATACCACTTCTTAAAAAGTGGTGACAACACTTGTATCCCTTTTCTGTGGTGAATACTGTATGACATACGCTTAATAGCATGTGGATCAAGTTTACCGCGAGAAGGAGAATGGTTGTGGACAAAACACACATAACCAAAGACTTTAGGAGGAATAGAAAAAATAGGAGATGAACCAGAAATCATCTCAATTGGTGTTCTCTTATCTAAGACACGAGACTTCTGTATAGAAAACAACATGGACCTAGTAACTTCATAGACATGACAATTTTACATCCCGCCACTCCATTATGAAATTATCTAAAAACATAAAACACTTTAGTTTTTTCTTTCATCAAAAAAACCAAATGCGTGATAAATTATGGAAAAAGCTAACAATCCTTTTATAACCTTTAAAAGTGGTGATATGACATGGACCCCAAACATCATAATGAATTAACAAAAAAGGAATGGAACTTGTATTATTGCTAGGATAAAAAGAAGCATGTGGTGCTTTACAACTTCATAAGACTCACAATGTAATTGAGAATAATTCGTAATACTCAACACGGAAGGAAGTAAATGCTGAAATAAATAAAAGGATAAGTTTCCTAGTCTTCGATGCCACAATGGGATATCTTCCACTGCCGAGTTGGGACAGATGTGTGATGAGCTAAATTTTTTGTGTTCTTTTTTGTCCACCTCCAGATTTAGAAGACTCCACTCTCCCACTGCCAATCTTCCTCCTCTTGTAAAGGTCTTGAAAGACACAATGACAAAGGAATTTAAAGTGACGCAACAATTTAAATCCCGGGTAGTACAACGTATTAACAATAGCTTAGTGGAAAAATTAGGAACATGTAAAATAGAAGAAAAGGACATAGGGTGGGCATGGACTAAACCTTTGTCTAAAAACAAAGGAAAAAGTCCCATCAACAATTTTATTTATCTTCACCTAAGAAGAATAAGAAACTGTATTTGGTAAAGCTTAATACTAACAGTATGTTAGACCCCCTATATATTATAAAGAAAAAGAAAAATAAACAATTGCATATGAGTCCTTAGAAGAATAAGAATAAAATAAAAAGAACATAATAAAATTAAAGGACATAAGAAATTCTCAACACTCCCCCTCAAGCTGATACAAATATATCTAACATATTTAGCTTGTCTAAACTGACATGTAATGGTCGACTTCCTATTCCCTTGGTAAGAATATCGGCAAGTTGATCCCCTGTCTTCACAAATGAGTGTAGTTATCACTGGTAAAATTTTCCTTGATGAAATACCTGTCAATTTCAACGTGCTTGATTCTATCTTGCTGAACTAGATTATGAGCAATACTAATAGCAAATTTATTATCACAATAGAGCCTTATGGAATCCTTTAACTCAATCTTTAAATCTTTCAACAGAGACTTAATCCGCAAGAGCTCACAAATCCCTTGGGCCATTGCCCTAAACTCAGCTTTTGCACTTGACCTGGCCACTACATTCTGTTTTCTGCTATGCCAAGTAGCCAGATTACCTCCCATAAAAGTACAATAACCAGACGTAGAACTCCTATCAGTGATAGAGCCAGCCCAGTCTGCATCAGTATAGGCTTCCACTCTAAAATCACCATTTTTTGAAGAAAAAAAAAACAGTCCCTTCCCTGGAGAAGACTTTAAATATCTAAGAAATCAAAAAAACTGTCTCGAGATGAAACTCCCGAGGAGAGTGCATAAACTGACTAACAACACTAACTGTGAAAGCAATGTCCGGACGAGTGTGAGACAGATATATGAGCTTATCCACTAACCAGTGATATCTCCCAGTATCAGCCACATCTTCACTGATGTCATTACTGAGCTTTTGATTGGGCTATATT
Organism: Hydrangea macrophylla; assembly: GCA_033977485.1. Taxonomy (NCBI): domain Eukaryota; kingdom Viridiplantae; phylum Streptophyta; class Magnoliopsida; order Cornales; family Hydrangeaceae; genus Hydrangea; species Hydrangea macrophylla. Next base: position 111,528,817 of record CM066995.1, read on the forward strand.
GGAGTATCACACGCGTTGCTTCCAAGCATACCGGTGTCCTTAAACAGATCAAGAACATATTTACTTTGGGAAATGAATATCCCATGTTTGGACCTAGCAAGTTCAATCCCAAGAAAATATTTCATCGCTCCCAAGTCCTTTATCTCAAATTCACTGACCAAATACCGCGTCAACCGCTCCATTTCTTCTAAATCGTCTCCTGTGAGCACAATGTCATCAACAGAAACAATAAGACAATAAGAGCAATAAAGTACCCAGTGGTGAATGTTTGACGAATAGTGTGTGATCAGCAAGACTCTGGTTGAAGCCATATCGAAGCAATGCCTGGGTAAATCTTTCAAACCAAGCTCTAGGAGACTGCTTAAGCACATATAGAGGTTTCTTCAATCTACGCACTTTTCCCTCAATTTTGCACTCTTCAAAACCTGGAGGAACATCCATATAGACCTCCTCCTCTAAATCTCCATGCAAAAAAGTGTTCTTCACATCAAATTGGTGAAGATACCACTCCAGGGTAGCTACTAGAAAAAGAAGAATCTGGATTGAATTCATTTTTGTAACCGGTGTAAAGGTTTCCTGGTAATCCACACCGTAGGTCTGAGTAAAGCCCTTTCCTACTAACCAAGAATTAAACCGCTCAATAGAACCATCAGCCATGTGATTCACTGTGTACACCCATTTGCACCCTATAGTCTTTTTCCCTTTCGGTAACGTTGTCAACTCCTAAGTGCCACTCTTATGAAAAGCTTTCATCTCTTCAACCATGGCATGTTTCCACTTGGGATCAGCAAGAGCATCTGGGACATGGTTAAGAACACAAATAGAGGAAATTTTGGACAGAAGGCTTTGTATGAAGGAAATAAGCGTGAGTAAGACATAAAATTCGATATAAGATGTTGAGTACAAGATCTAACACCCTTACAGATAGCAATAGGAACATCTAAATCATCAGGTTCAAGAGAGAAGCAGTAGCTTCTGGAGTCTTTCTGGTCTTTCGTTTACTCCACGCTCCCCTAGAATAGACCAACAACTCATTCTCCTTTTCAGGCTCCCTCTCCTCAACTCTCTCTTTTTCTGGCTCCCTCTCCTCAACTCTCTCTGCATCTCCTAAACTCTCTCTGCCTCTACCTTAACTCTCTCTTTTTTAACTCTCTCTGTCTCCACCTTAATCATCATGGGTAATACAAGTATCTCTTCACTCCTTTGCTCCCCTTGAAGAGATAGCTGAGGGTCAAAAAAGTAGGACTTTGAGTCATTAAAAGTAACATCCATAGAAATGTACTATTTCCTAGACGGGGGATGGAAACACTTATAACCTGTCTGAGTTGGTGAATAGCCAACAAACACACACTTAATTGAACGAGGATCCAATTTCACAGAATGATTATGAACAAAGCATACATAACCGAAGACACGAGGAGGAATAGTACATGAGATGGAAGGATGAAAAAGAACTTCAAGCGGTGTTTTCTTATGCAATACTCGAGTGGAAAGACGATTAATAAGATAAGTAGTTGTCAAAACTGCACCCCAATAAGAGCGAGGAGCTTGAACCTAGAAGATTAAAGACCTGGCAACATCTAACCAATGACGATTCTTGCGCTCTGCAACTCTATTTTGTTGTGGAGTGTCAGTGCAAGAAGTCTGATGAATAATTTCGCGAGAAGAGAAATATGCACTCAATCCAGAATGAATATACTCACCCCCATTATTAGACCGTAAAACTTTCACCACAGCACCAAATTGGCTACATACCATTTTATAAAAATTTGAAAAATACAGAATACTTCCCGTTTTTCTTTCATCTTATATACCAAGTTGTATGGGCACAATCATCAATAAAAAGAGACAAATCATCTATGACCTTTTAAAGACATAGTATGAGATGGACCCCAAACATCAGTGTAAATTAATGCAAAAGGAATAGAACTTTTATTATTACTAGGCGCAAAAGTAGCTCTATGATGTTTCCCAAGTTCACAAACATCACACGAAAAATTTTAAAAACTATTGTTTGAAGCAAAAGACGAAAACATGTGTCTAAGTAAAGCAAAAGATGGGTGTCCTAATCTCCTATGCCAAAGTTCTAATTCTTCAGCTTAATTCTTCAAGACTACTGTATTACTAGTCCAGCTTCTCCCCTTCATCCAAAATGTAAAGCCCATGCTTCTCTCTACCACTCCAATCGTTTACCTCATGATAAGATCCTGAAATATACAATGAGAATGATAAAAAGTTATACTACAATTTAAGTCACGAGTGACACGACTCGGGGATAAAAGATTGTGACAAAAAAACTAGGAACATATAAAACTGAGGTCAATGGTAAAGAAGGAGTAACATAAATAAGACATTTCCTTGAGATAGAGGAGAAGGTACCATCAACAATTTAACTTTGTCCTGGCCTAAATAAGGCTTACAATCAGAAAAAAGGTTAGATGATTGTGACATATGATCCGAGGCACCGGAATCAATAATCCAGGGAAAAGAAGAATGAGAAAGAAATACTCTTGCTGCTGGGACTAAGTTACCTGATTAGGCAAAACCTGAGGAGGCACTGGTGGATGTAGGTAAAGCACAACGATTCATCAGATTACTGAGAGTTTCAAGCTCAACAGTAGACAAGGGATTCACAATAGGAATCGGGGAATCGTCACTACGAACCGAAGCTATAGTATCATTAGTAATGGCAGTTTGGTGAGCACAGGGATTACCCTTACCCCCCTCGGCCACTAAAGCAACCTCCACAACTCCCAGAACGACCTCCACGACCACCAAGTGGATGACCATGGAGACTCCAGCAAGCCTCCCTAGTATGGTGAGGCCTATTACAATAATCACAAAACAACTTAGGCCGATCAGAAGTACCAGTCCCAAACTGCTTGGTCCCCTCTCGTGATGGAACAGAGACTAAAGCGGACCTTTTAGTGGAAGCAGGAGAAAGCATAACACCACGATGACTCTCCTCATTCTAGACATAAGTAAAGGCCTCTTGAAGAGTGGGTAGACTGTCCATCCAAAGTACCCAACTACGAACAACGTCATAATCCTGGTGAAGTCCCTAAAGAAATTTGAAAACCCTTTGCTTCTCAAGTAACTTTCGGTATCCCACAGCATCAGCGGGACAAACTGACCGATAATCCTGGATGATGATCCATCCTATCCCAACTGGTAGTAAGGAAGGTAAAGTATTTGGTGACTACCATATCACCCGGCTCAGAACGATCAATAGACCATGTCAACTCAACTATGCCCCAAATATCTGGGCATAGTTCCCCTTCCTAGAGAAGGTAGATGCAACTATGCCCCAAATATCTCGCGCGGTCTTCATGTGATAGAAACTCTCCCCGATCTCAGGAACCATTAAATTAATCAGCCAAGCCATGATAAGGAATTCTCAATTTCCCACTTATCATAGCTCGAATCAGTTATGGCGGGTGTCTAAATGCGCCCGTCAAGATGTCCCATCTTTCCTTGACCCTTCAAGTAAAGAGCCACCGCCTGTGACCAGGTCAAGTAATTTTGGCCATTGAATGGGTCTGTAGCGTGTTTGGACTTACAGACAACGGTTTCTCTATTTTGTCATAGTTCCAACACACGAAAGGGAAAACCCAATAAAGGAGAAAGGAAAACGGAGAAAATGGGAACTAACAACTCAACACAGTCTAATCAAGGTCCATAAAGGGACCACAAAACCTTTGGAACTAAAGGTCAATCAAACCAACACAGATCCACTAATGTGGTTGGTCCAATAACAACCCCTATGGGGCTCGGCTAGGGTAAGGAGGGTGGTGGGAAGTGTCGGCTCAAGCCAGAGTAGCTCTGGTGGCTGTGGGAAGTCATGGCTCAGGCCAGGGGTTAGGGCTGGGTGAGCTGCAGGTGAGGGTGGTGTCGAATAGGTGTTGAGTAAGGTCCGGCAAGGTCTTGTGGTGGTCGGCGGGGTTTGGTGGTTTGTCCGGCAAGGTCTAGAGGTGGTAAGAGGTGTTCGGCTGGGTCTGGTGGTCTTCGACTAGATCTGGTGGTGGTCGGCTGGGACTAGTGGTGGTCCGGCTGGGTTTGGTGATGGTGATTAGGTTTAGGTGAGGTGGTGGTGAGTGGTAGGCTCTGATACCATGTTAGAAATTGTATTTGGTAAAGCTTAGGGCTAACAATATGTTAGACCCCATATATATTATGAAGAAAAAGAAAAATAAATAATTACATATGAGTCCCCAGAAGAATAAGAATAAAATAAAAAATAAACATAATAAAATAAAAGGACATAATAAACCCTCAACAGTTATACGATTGGAAGCCCTTGAATGTACGATCCATGGGCAGTTCGAATGATGCGCTCATATATGTGGCCAAGTTACCTGAAGAGGTTGAAGTAAAAGAGGCACCAGTAGATAAGTCCAATATGGCCATAACATATTTGAGAATCTCAATCTCCATGGCAGAGAAGGAACCTGAATTGATAATAGTGGCAGCCAGATCACTCTGTGTCTATGACTCTACCATCTCAAAGTCATGGGCACGTGAACCACCCCCTCGTCCTCTGGTGGACGACCATGAAGTCATCGACAAGTATCTCTATTGTGTCTATGTTCTATGCCTCTGATAGTAACCACAGAAGAGTTTATCTTTATCATCGGTCCCACTCCCCAATGAGCATTCATGTTCTACATGGACCTCTCACATCTCTCTGCAGGGCAGATTTTATAGCGGATCGTTCAGAGTGAACGGGGTGTACCATAGATCCCCGTCCATTTTCCTCATTCTGGATGAAAGCGAATGCTTCCCGCCAAGTTATCAAAATTGGCTCGAACATCAACTGGGCAAGGCTTACTAGTTGAAATGTGCTATTTTTTTAATTTTATTTCATCATCGCTGGTCTAATTAAAAACATATTAGTTGTTTCTGGATACAAGTTCTATTAAATAGATAATTGGCCTTAAATTACAATCAAAATTTATCCCGCTGAAGTTTAAAATTATCTCATATTCCTTATGTGATTCATTTAGTTTCATTTGAAAATTTTATGTTCACCAATTGAACCGGCTAGTTCATATGGTCTCTACCAGCTTCTTTCTTTCCTTGGTTAGAAATGGAAACTGGCTTGGTTCAGTGACCGGTTCATGGATTTAGTGGTTGAACTGACTGGAAACTTGGTCGTACTCAAATTCAATCGTGCAGGAACTTGAATATCCTTTCTTGTTCGATAAAATTCTTGAAATTCGTAGCATCAGTGGTACAAACAAGGTGATATTCTTGGTAATGGTCCAAGTTCTATCATATATGACTAAGAGTCGTAAACTATTGTAAAGTAGTCAACTCTTCTTGTTCAAGCCTCCCATAGTTCTCTTCAACTCGTAAATATATGCATCATTTCCCTTTTTGGAATACGTTTCTGCAATCGTATTCCAAATATGCTTGGTTTTGGCCAAGGTAAGATGTCCCTCACCTATATCAGGGAAGGACCATGGAATGAACTAACCAGTTCATAATAAGGGAATTCTCAATTTTTCACTTTTCATACCCCAAATCATTGGGGTCAGCTGCTTTGATCTTCCCATTGACATAGCCCATTCCCTCTACTTTTCAAAAACAGACTTACTGATTGTCTATAAAAATAAATAATTCTATCCTTTGAATAGAGATGTGGTGATCTTCAAGTTGGGATGCTGATTAGGAACAACAATATGCCTTAGGCTGGGAACTTGCAGAAGTCTGGCTAATCTCAAACATGCTACGCACATCCAATACCCTCAACAATCATAAAGTAGAGAAAAGGGGCAATAGATCTAAAAAGAACTTACTCAAATTATCAAACGGCATCGACTAACGTTTTGCATCGTCCAATCAATCACCTAATGGTCCATATAAGGATCGAAAATGGAACTAGTGTCGCGGAAGCTGTGGCCAGTGTGAGCGGAGCTATAGTGGTTGTTGTGGTGGTGAATTTAGTGGGCATTAGATGGTAACAGATTACTATAATAATCTCAAACATCTTGTCCTCTGACATACCAAATAAGGAAAATAGAAAATGTCATGGTCGTTCAACCGGTCTTACTAGCGGCAGAAATTGAGCATTCTGCTGGTAGCTCTTCTGAGTGGTCTGGTCGATCGGATTGGTCTGCCGCCTGTACTCCAACATAAAGCTATCCATAAGCTATACAAAGACCGACATAGAATTCTACAAAATCAAATAAAAGATAAATCAAAATATCTCAATCAACAAGGCTCTAATTATAAATATACATATATATATATATATACTAGTCATACAACACGTGCATTGCACGTGGTTGATGCACATTTATAAATATCTTTAACCTTGATGATAGCTTGTGATGAGAACATCACGACCTAACAAATTTGTAATGTTAGTTTTCATAACTCATAAGTATATATTTTTGATTGATGAATAAATGGATGTAAGCAAGAAGGGCAGGATAATATATTATCCTCACAAAAGAGAAACGTGATGCTTTAACAAAATAGTTGTGATGGTTTGAAGAATATGTATTTGATTTGTCCAAAAATAATTAACTAAAATTGTTTGATATAGTATTACAAACTAAAAACTAAGGCAATTGAAATACTTAGACGGGCAAATAGAAAGTAGGAATATTGTTACGGTCAAACAATAAAGAACGTAAAAAGTGGCATAGCTAACTTATTAAAACTTTGAGAAGATCAGTGAAGTGAAAGTGCACAAATGGATAATATAGAACCACGAGAATGGTTTGTGATGATCAACATCACAACGTACCAAATATAAAATCATAATTATCATAACTCATAAGTACAGTTGATTGAAAAATAAATTAGTGTAAGAAGGGAAAGCATATTATCTTCAAAAAAGTAAATCAATCTAAGATACTTTTTCACTATAACTTAAACTCAGAAAGATCATCAAGTATTAATCGTTTCTGTAAAAGAAAAATACAAAATGATATTCGCCTAACGGGGAAATCGAAAAACTGGGTTAGTCCAGCTTCTCACACATGACTTGAAGGACAAAAGTTTGTCATCTTTACAAGGTTAGGTTACTTGTAGAATAAAAGTTTATACGGAAAATCTCAAGAACGGGTGTCTGTTTACGGACCAGCCATTTAGCAACGATTTTTTTTCCTTACTTTTAGTGACAAAATTTACGTCGCTAAAGTGTAATGTACCTTTAGCGACGAAAATTTCTTCACTAAAAGTAAAAAAAAAAAATATCATCGCTAAAGGGATGGTCCGTAAACAGACGCCCGCTCCAGAGCCGACCTGTAAGTTTATATATGTATGTATAATTGCATAAACAATTGTTAATATTTACTAATTAATATTATAAGGTGTTTTAGTGCTCGATGGTACCATATACTATTGCAAGTGGTATGACTAATAAATTATTTTAAAAGTTAAATTTAAGTAGGAAGTTGCATCCAATGGACTGATTTCATAGGGTTCTTGGGTGCCCGAAGCCAAAACATTTGGTCTATCTATTCATATTTTTCGAGTAGAATTTTCTGTAAAGCTTGAAATGGAATGAAATCAACTTGGGTTATGTTAAGTTAATTAAGGGAAAAGAAAATTTGTTGGACTCAATACTTAGGATGGATTGGATTTATATTAAATTTATAACTTGGCTCATGATCCTATTTTACCCTTGGATGGGATAGGTGTTTGACTTTCATACTTCTTGAAAGTCACTTTGGGATATCCAAAAAAAAGGAAATATGCACACTTATATTGGGACCATACATAAATGCCACTTTGTCTTTATCTTAAGGGTATTATAGAAAGTTTATTAAATTTTGTAATTGACTTTCAAAAGTGGACACTTATTTTGGGATATCCAAAAAAAGGAAATATGCACACTTATTTTGAGATGGAGGGAGTAGTAGGAAAGCAAACATTAGAAACATGAGACAAAGGAGGAAAATAAAATCCATTAAGAACACAATATATATAGACGAAAATTCTCTAAAGAGGGAGCCTTCTCTTTATTAAAGAGAGGGCCTCTGTTTTGACCGTCAGATCGTGTTTTCATTAAGGGCAGTGTTGACATTTCGCAGTTTTTAAAAACGATCTGATGGCCAAAACAGAAGCCCTCTCTTTAATAAAGAGAGGGCGCCCTCCTCAGAGCCTAACTGTAGATATAGATATAGATTATAGATTGTACATATAGACAGAGATAGATTACATATATATATAGATATATGTATATGGAAAGTCTCTGGAACGAAAGTTCATTTATGGACCAGGGTTTTAGCGAATAAATTTTGACGAAAAATAGTAAGGGTGTTATCCTTGAGACTAAAAATGTGGAATGCAATGAGCTCAGAGTCCGTGTTTTTTAAAATATAAAGTGTAGTATCATGCACCTCTTCCAACCTCCATTGACACTCACCCTTCTTTACATCTTTTCACCTCTATTTATTATTGAAAAAAATATATATATTTAGTTTGTATTATGTGTTCCTCTTCTAATTTTCATTAAGTCACACTTTATGAAAGTCCAAGGGTATAACTTTAACTTCAGTCGCAGTTCCATTCTAAATTCAATTACACCTACAAAGGGATAATAATGAAAATGAAGCTATGTAGTTAGTCATGAATAATTATTCGAGACCTTTTCAAATACTTTTTAGATTTTGCACTTAGAATGTATGTATGTGTGTTATTATTTATTTTGTAATCAAATTCTCATTAAATTTTATACAATACTCTAAAATATTTTTACAATATCTGCAATTTTCTCAAACTATTTATGAGCTACATTCACTACAAGATCCTTTTTTTTATATATAAATATATGCATAATATACTAATATAAATATTATAAGATAAATGTTGTACAACAAAAGTTTGAGTATAAATAACTATAACTGAGCGAAGTAAACATATAGGTTTACATTTCTTATAATTATTTTACTAAAACAACAAAAATTAGAACTTTGTAGAAAAATCGGTATCTAAATTCCATTGTTAGTACTCTTATCTAATGAAATTACTTTTCTTTTCTAAATGCATTAGGCCACACATTTCTTGTTGTTGGTGCTTATTTCTTGAAATAAATAATCTCTGTGTTAGATCTTAAATTTATTTTATTGTCTCGGAGAATTCGCTTTTATTTTCAATTTTTTCTCATTTAAGTTCCATGTAAAAATTAGTTTAATCCTTGTATTCATTATTATTAGCTATGTTAATACATCTAACTTATAAAACCTCTATCACATAACAACTCTGTCAGTGATGTTTTACTTTGATAGTGAAAAACTCACATGCAAACACGTCACTGTTAAAATTAGAGTTTCTTTAAACTTATAGTAGTGTTAAAAAAATTTATCAATACCCATCTAAATTTATAAGTTATAAATACACATGTTTCCACAATATTTTTGTTTTACTATAGTTTAAATCTTTTATGCAAGTTATTCAAAATAAAAAAAAATTATGTACACTCTCTTTTAAAGTTTGTTATTTATGATATAATGTATTGCTGCCAACTTTGTAATTTGTAGATTACATGGAATACACAATGTATGTAAAAAGTTTACTAAACTACAAAAAGATGCAAGATTACTTTTAGACAATTTAATATTTTCACAATTTATTTCTACAACCATGTATAATAATTATTAAGACACATTGATGTACATAAACATGATATTACAAAAGATTATTTGTAAATTTATATCTTATGTAAAATAAATCTATGTAAAAAAATGCATTTGAAGTTAATTATATAATTTCAACTAAAATTTTAACAATAACATTCACTTTAAGTTTTTCTTATTTATTTCAGATTTTACTTTTATTTCTAAATTGACATAATCAATAGTGTTTATATATGAATATATGTAATAAAAAAGAGATTAAAAAATAGAATTAAAAACATGATATTACAAAAGATTATTTGTAAACTTATATATAATGTAAAATAAATCTATGCAAAAAAAAAAGCATTTGAAGCTAATTTTATAAGTAATTTCATTTAAGTTTTTAACAATAACGTTCACTGTAAGGTTTCTTATTTATTTTAGTTATTTTTTAATTTCTAAATTGACATACTCAATAGTGTTTATATATGCATATATGTAATAAAAAAGAACAAAGTATAGTAGATGAGATTAAAAAATATGATTAAAAGACAATCGGTAAATTATACTTGTATCAAATATCAAGTGGGATTAAATAGCAACTTTGGTAGCAATACTTTATTATTCTATCCAAATCATATAACTTTTCTTCCCCAAACATCATTAGAATATTGTGATGAGTATTCATTAAGAAATGAAAATAATTTGTGAATGACAACCTTTATATAGTTGTACACTTTGGAAGAAATATTAGTTCATCGTAATTCAAAATTAATATTTTTTATTAGACTATGTATTAGTGTTAAAAAATGATTAGACATTTTAAGATTCTTGTTTGTTTATTTTTAACGAAATAAATATTATAATACTATGCTAAAGCAATATAAATACATGATGAATAGTACTAATCTTTTAATAAGTAAAATCTTAATTTCATTTTTTGAATTTTGTGTTTTTAATAATGATTCAAGACTACACATGAAAATCAATAGATAAAAGTGATTACAAAAAAATTTCGAAGGAATATCTTGTTATCAAATTCAATAATAGCTTATTGGTAAAATATATAACAAAATTCCATCTATGCAGACAATAATATAAAATTGATTACGTATCAAAATATTATTCAAGTATTGCCATACTCTAATATGAATTAATTAATTACCTGTTTATTCAATTGAGAAGTACCAATCATCGATATCTTTTTCAGTTTTGTCAAATAGAACCTAAGGTTATGATGTATTGCTATTCAATGGAGTCTACCCAAATAAAGGGAAAGAAAATATGAAAAAAAAATGGAACTATGAATGTGAGCCAAGAATAAAATTTAAAGAGTAATACTATATATAGTACCGCCACATGTGTTGGGTACTATATTTGAGATACAAAATTTGAGAAGATTAACAATTCTAATAAAATATGAAAAAACAAAACATAATTTTAGCAAATTTATTATCTTTGTGATATATTAACTTCATGTAACTATCACAATCATCAAATCACAAAGTACGACACGTATAGGGTTATATTTTTATTTTTTTTTAAATAATTTTATTTAGGTCTCTGTTAAAACTTTTTAAGTTGTTATTTATTTTAAGTATGATTTTTTTTTTTTTTGAAAAACTTTAAAATCTTTAGAGGATCAGATATTCGTATAAAACTTGCGTGGCATTTTGATAAAGTGCACCAGCATTCATATGAATTTGTTATAATCTCCTATAAATTGATGATATTAATTTAGTTTCCTCTTCTTAGAAACTCATTTTTTTTCTATCAATGTTAATGAAATTCTCCATTTTCACATTTTAAAAAATTAAAAAAGAATAAAAGTATGATGTAGAATATTCTATTCAACCTAAATTGTAATTATGAGATAAGTGTTACATTGAAATGCCAGTAAATTAATGTAACAAATATATAGTGACAAATTTCCCCTTTTTAATTAGTAATAAGATATATATGTTTTCATGAAACTGGATAAAACTTCCAAATTGTATCTCCACATAAGTGTGTTTTTATGTGTATTAATTTATAGTGTTAAAGAAAAAATGTAAAGTCATATCAAAGAAAAAAGAAAGAAAGTAAAGGTCATATCTATAGAGGAAAAAAAAGGAAACAAATGTATAAAAAAAATAAAATAAAATAAAATAAAATAAAAACGTGGCCGAGAAAAAAAGAAAACCATGCTTAGTGTAGGACTCATTCACTTTGGTAGCCTAATGATAGTAGAAGTAGAAAAGTCCTTCTAAGATGCAAATATGCAAATCTAATATTAAAACCATGAAATAAAAATAATAATAAAAAAAAAAAAGTTGTTCTAAAACATTAGGACTTGTATTCAAACGCCACAACTAATAAGTAATGACCATATAGCAATTGTGAAGGGAAAAAATTCTTTAATGTTGTTATTAAGTTGTACTATTAAAGGACTCTTATGGATGGACCAAAAAATATTAAAACTCTAACAAAAATCAGTTAAGCAAAAGTGCACCGATTGATAAAAGTTCAAAACACTTAAGGGATCGGTGCACTTATATATAAAAAATATTATAGATATAGATATGATAGTAGGCAAATGCGCTAAGAGCCCAACAAGGCTCTAATTATAAACCTTTAAAAACACGGAGCATCGTATATTCCGAAAATTTCACGATCGAATAGCTATAAACCAGGAAAGGAAATTGCGGTGGTGAGTTAGGGGTTGTCGAGAGAATCTTTTGGAAATTTTTTTTATTCATTTTTCTTACATGTCATTTTGCATAAGAGTACATTCTAATAAAAAATAAAAATAAAAATCACTAAATAGTTGTTGGAGAGAAAAGTAAGTGGGGGCGTATATAAAACTTCCCAAAGAAAATGGGAGGTGAATTTTTATGTTCAACATTTTGTTAAGAAGTTACTAGTTCTTCCCGAAAAGAATGATCACTGCTCAACATTTTCTCAAGGAAAAGCAGGGTAAGACTTTTTCTTGGCACTGGAGGAAAAATATACATTTAATCTTACGTGGGAAGGAAAAACAAACCTACACTGTAGAAAATGATAGAACAATCCAAACAAACACTTTCTTGCTTCTGCTCTGAACAAATTAGTTATTAATCTATTTTCGCATATTTCCATTATACCTTGACCTTAAATGATGACAACTACCTGGAAAGAGTAAATATTGATTGTAACCGGTACACCACGTATGTAACCTACTCACAACATTAAGAATTAATTTGGTATATAGTGTGGGGAAGGATTCTCCTGAAAATAGGAGGGACATGCTGCAAATGAAAGACCCCTATTGAATTATGATAGCATGTCACCAAAATAACGAAGATATTTAATATTTACGCCTAGTAAGGAAAGCTATAGAATGTCACAATATAACCGAGTACGTGAGAGTGTGCATTTGATTGTGTAATACTAAAAACTTTTGGATCTTTGCACAGTACTTGTAAACTGTGGTACAAATGGAGTCGCGTTTGTTCTTTCTTCTGTCTTTTCTTTTTAATTCCAGTGAAATTGTTCTTCTTTTCAAATTGCTGGATCTTAATTGTTTGCGTGCATCAAAAAGTTCTTTATGTAAGTCAACTATTAACCTTTTCCACACTGAAAAGTACTAATATAAGAGCATTTGGGTTCTTCACTCATTTAGGCTTTGTTTGGTTCATGGATTTCGTGGGGAAAAAGAGAGGGGAAATTAAGAAACATAAGATGGAAAAGAAACATAAGATGGAAAACTTGTTTTCTTTTCTCCTCTCTTTTCCCTCATGAAATCCATGAACCAAAAAAAGCCTTAGTTCAGGTAAACACGCGCCTTTTGTATCATTCTCCCTCATCTCTCTCGCACCAGTAGAAAGGCATACAACTTGTTCTAATATTTCTTAAAGCTACCAAGATACAACCTAATATTATCAAGTGAGCCATAAATTATGATTTTTTTTTTCTTCCAAGCTAGTGTGTTAGGGCGACGTAGCAAAGCTGGCTCGTGGGGTCGTGCGCCTATGCTTATCTAACTACCGTACATGAGAGAAAGAGTCCCAAAATAATAATGTGCAGGTTTACATTGTGAACATATATTTGTATATAGCAAGTTGTCCAATTATTCCTCTCTTCATCTCTGTTCTATTGGTGATTGGGATGTTTTCATTGGCACGCTTGCTGACGAATCTTCTTTGCGTTTATCAATAATACAATCAATTTGTCCATATTTGCTACCTGACGATGAGTATATATATTGAACACACTGGGCCAAAACAATATAGAAATTCGAACACATGGTTCCAAATCAGCCGAATGTGACCAATGCTTGTTGAAATAGAAAGAAAAAGAATAAAGGGACCCCCACATAAGTCTCATCTGATGGAAAATTAGATAAGTACGATCTTAATAATTGTTGTTATTATCATTATTATTGTTGTTATTATTATTATTATTATTGACATTTGCGTGGTTGCGGGCAGGCCTTCCAGTGGTGGTTCCATGAATCCAGTGCGAACATTGGGACCGGCGGTTGCAGCAGGAAATTACAAATCGATATGGATATACCTGGTGGCACCCACACTGGGGGCACTAGCAGGAGCAGCAATCTACACAGCTGTGAAACTCCGAGGAGACGAGGTTGATGCTGAACCCCCACGCCAGGTCAGGAGCTTCCGTCGCTAGCTAGCTAGCGCCTAGCAGCACCAGCAGGGGTCCCACTTGCTTTTACTTCAATTATTCATGTTTGCTGACATGAAATCTTTTAACTGCTTGTTGTTTGAATAAAAGGCGTAGGACACGTGTGTGAGTGTGTATGTATAGTCCATATATGTACACAATCGCATACGGAGGATCGATGTGACCTCAAGTCCACGCTCCAATAGTTTTGTACAATAATTGTTCTGCTTTTGCTTGGTTTTGGTGTGTTATCTTTATCATCTTAACATGTCCTTCACTTTGGATGGATGACATTGAGATGGTGAGATCTACTTTTGTCGTTTGGCTTCCTTGGACTGGCAAGAAGGCACATTCGATGCTTCCTATTCCGTTTAAAGATGTTCGATACATTTGGTTTTTATAATAAAGGGCACAAAACTATCTATCATTTATTCGCCCGTTTGTTGCAAGTAGTTTTTTAAATTACAGCTTTTAGAACTCTGAACAATTCATGAATCTGTTTGGTGCAGTGACTAAGGCTTAGTTTGGCCCCCATGTGGCTTTTTAAAAGGAGCTTATGAAATTTATTACTAAGTTCTTTGATAATTTTATACAAGTGACACACTACTCTTCAAAAACATATCATGAAATCAAAAAGCAACCTTGAGCTTTTAAAAGCTCCATTCTAGAGCTTTTAAAAGCTCCTTCCAAAAAAGCCCTAAGTTCAATTTTTGCAAAACTCATAAACTAGTTACCAAATAAATTAACATGAAATTGGGCTTTAAAAAAGGAGAAGCACCACGTGGGGGCCAAACTAAGCCTAAGTTATAGTGGTATTTAATAACATAAGCTGTTAAATTAACTTATTTGTTTTGTAATTGGCCAAAATGCCCTTAAAAGCTATTTGAGTATAAATTAAGAACTATCTTATCGAAAATGTATGAATTTTAAATACAAATCTCAATTATTTCTGTGAGAGAGAAGGGAATAATGATGGAGTTTTTTTTTTTTTTTTTTTTGACAAGTGAGTGATTTAATTTAATTGAGGGTAATTTATGTCAATACAAAAGAAAATTAAATATAGGACAAGGTTGTCCAATTAAAAATTCATTACAAAAAAAATAATAATAATAAGTTTAAAGCTATAAGTCACACCAAACACTTCATTTTAAATTTTTCTATACTATATACTATAATTTACAGCTTATAAACTGCACCAAACAGAGGCCATTATGTGTGCTATTTATAAGTTAATCCTAAAAATTACTCTAAAACAACTAGCATATTTGATAGAGACACAACTGAATATCTATGGTTAGTCAAAAGCCCTAGAGCAATTAAATTTAGGCCACGTTTGGATGACAGGGAGGGGATTGGACAAATAGTCCCTTTTAATTGATAATCTCGCGAATAATTTAGTCCCCCATATGGTAACTATTCTTTTAAAATAGACAAATAATCCCGCACGAAATAGCAGCGCCAAACAAACTAGTCAATTAAAATGGAGTATTAGTCCAATCCCCCTCTATCCTTCCATTAGTTCTGCGAAACAAACATAGCCTAAGTGTTTAGTTTTGTCACTAAATCATTTTATTGAAATGTACATTGTGCAATTTCAAAACAGAATTCTCTTCAAAATTTCAAATACACATACATGTCCACTTTTTAAATGCCATATGTACAATCACTTTAATTAAAGGGAATTTTAGTCAAAAGTCCTCTAAAATATACTTTTACAGAATGTGGTACAACCCCTTTTTTTATTTTTATTTTTAGTGAAAAGTCCGTAGGATACAAAAGTTAGGTGAAATTCATATAACTTTTGTAAGAAATTGAACTAGTTATATGAAATTTCACACAAGAAAGTTATGTAAAATTTCACATAACTTTTACAACATAAGGATTTGATATGATTAAGTTTCACTAGTTATGGAATTTTGATATATATATATATACTAGTAATTGCCCGTGCCCGTGGGCACGGCGCAAAAAAGGGTATGTGGGGCTCCAATTTGTTCAACTTATTCGGGAAACCGTGAGCAAAGCAGTTTTTGTAAAAAGATCCAATTTGTAGCCTTTTCAAAGACCGCTTATACCTGTTTAAAAAAAACAGACATGTTATTCCTAAGAGTGACAATTTTAAAGATTACATTTTTGCTAACCCCAAAATTATTCAACTTTGCTCAAG
Source organism: Hydrangea macrophylla (assembly GCA_033977485.1). Lineage (NCBI taxonomy): Eukaryota > Viridiplantae > Streptophyta > Magnoliopsida > Cornales > Hydrangeaceae > Hydrangea > Hydrangea macrophylla. Next base: position 111,545,200 of record CM066995.1, read on the forward strand.
CTCCTCTTGGTCAATGCAGTGAAACCCAAGATTAAATGAGAATTAATTAATAGTGTAAAGCACTGAACCCCCACTGCATTAGCCAATGAGAAAGAAGAGTGAGCAAACAGTGAGCAATTTTTGGATGAGCAAAACTGCACTCAAATTTAAAAGCTATCCCAAGCAGACTGTAGACAATTTTACATGAACACAAATGAGTAAATACATCATCCGAAAGCGAAAAAAGAAAAAAGAAAAAAGAAAAAAAAGAAGCATACAGTCTCCAATCCCATATGATGAGGTATACCCAAAATATACTGATCTGTGCACTGCAGTCTGCAAATGAACAAATCTGTGCAATGCAAATTAACAAAAAAAGCATACTTGCTTTCAAATCCATGCTGCTTGTGTTCTCTGGGGAATATCCTCAATAAATTAGAAGGGGGTTAAAAGGTAAAAATAGATCAATTAATCGCTTCCAAGTATTTCGAAGAACAAAAGAAAGCTCGAAGTGTAATCGTTTCTTTTCTGCAGCCATAAAGGCTCAATTTGACTTAATACCAATCGCAAAACTAACCAAGTTTTACACCATTGCCAAAATTCTCAATTTAAAACAAAAAAAAAAAAAGGCAACGACGTTGAAGGCTCGAATCCGAAGCTGAGAAGCCAAACATATCTGTAACCAGAATGTGCACCTGAACAACAAAAAAATTAGACAAAAATCAGACATACTGTAAAATGATTGAAGATTTTGGACCATAGGAAAGCCTAAAATAAAACAATAGATAGTATGTTAAAAGCAAAATTAAAGCAAAGTAAGCAAAAAGTGTGGTCATGAAAATATCTTTCTGAAGAAAAAAAAACAAATCAATAAATAAACCTGGGTAAACTGGATCATATAGTTGATCCCAAAAGGTTGGTTCAAACAAATTGTTGAATTGAGTTCAAAAACTACATTAGCCAAACAGACCTCCTCTTCCCGTTGTAGATTTTTAGTGGACTTGGGTATGTATATTTAAATTATCCTCTTTTGTTCAACATATAAAATTGCACCAGTCCTCCAATGTATTCGACACGCTAATGTCTTAATGTTAACAGTGCTAGGTGTACACCCTTACACACCCAAAAAGCATCCACATCCTGAGGTGGACCAATGGGAAGAGATTGACAGTGGATCCCGCAGTCTCAATCTCTCATTTTATTGGTCCACCTCAGGGTGTGGATACTTTTTAGGTGTGTAAGGGTGCCCCAAACATTACTCTTATGTCAAACATTAAAGAGCGTCAAACAACTGCTCATGAGCAAAAGTAGTTCCCATTTCATTTTCTGGAATATAGTGCATATTCTTAACCAACAGTGGGTTAAAACAGTTATATTATGGAGGTAGAATGGTGATTGAAGACGGTTTTAAGCTTGGGCAAGCTTCTCAGACCGCAACTCGACATTAATCAGGAAAGTGAATCATATCTAAATTGCAACAAATCATCCAAGTATGCTACTTTTATTAGCAAATTGGTTTTTAAAAAACTGATCATCGAAGGTACCAAGCTATTTTTGGACTTGAGAAAACTTGTGAGGCTCAACGTAAAAACCGATAAACAAAAAAATAATAACAAAAACCATAAACTTTTTAGAGGTGAAATTGCATGAATCGCCTCCAATATGTGAGTAATAAAAAAAATTAGGAAGATTGTAAAGAATGTTAATAAGAAAACCTAAAATTTGTGTCAAACAAAGCCATAGTAACCAAACAAAGAGCCTATTATCAAGAGCCACAATTTTCAATTCAATTTTTTTTTCAAGAGTCAAACTTCAACTCATAACCTGAAGGTGTTCACATAGCAAATCTATATTATGAGTCACTGACCTGTTTCTATACTTTCAAGGACATTGGCTCTCAAAGCTTCAATTACAGAACTTGCCCAACAGTGGGTTTCTCGTTTGGATCTGCAGAGAGTCGAAACAGAAATTCATAATTATTTGGGCCTCCTTTTTTTTTCACAAAATATTTGTTTTTGTATTTACATGTGAACATGATATCAATTGAAGTTTGAACTCACCTACGTCAAATTCATACAAATTAGAAGGGCGTTCAAACCACCACTCTTCGAAAATCCTAGAACTCCAAACCTCTCACCATGAAATTCAGCAGTTCGTCTCTTTAAAATAATCATAATGCAAAAAGAAAATTCAGAAGATTAATCAAATTACTTAAATGGTTTCAGATTTTAAGCAACGACAGAGTAACAAAACAACAGTCAATTCTTAATTTATAGCATAGATTCATCTAATGAAAATCACATAAGGCTAAGGCTAAGGCTAACATAGATTACAGATTCATGTACACCATTACATCAGACCCTTAAACAGGAGTAGCCATTATCTACCCCCTCTAATTTATTTGAAATCTGTGCATAGGGGTCAAATGGATAAGTAAAATAATATTATCAGTTAGTGATACTACATTACTAAAACAACGGATCGAGGCCAGAAAACCATAATGTAAATGAAGTGATTTTTTATTTTGACCTGTGCTATCTTTATCTTTACATGGGTGAATAACAATTTAATAGAAAACCATTATTTTTATAAAAAAAAAAATGCTAAGTGAAATGCTAAAAAATTTAGCAAATCAAAATCCTTAATATTTGCGAGTCTACGAAACCGGATATTTGTGATCACAATGTTGTTTGCTTTGACAATAGAATCAAAAGAAGTGTATGGGTCAAAGAAAATAAAAATAAAAAATAAAAAAAGTGATATTGTTCAGAGAAAGCATCTTTGTTCTATAAACAAAAAAAATAAATGGTATTGTTCAAAGAAGCATCTTTCTTCTATACTAAAAAAACAGTGATGCTTTCTTTGAAAAATGTGATACTTAAAAACCTCTTCTCCACTCTTTCCTAGTATATCATCCCATGCGGAAGGGTTTTTTTTTAAATCAAAAAAGCAAAAAAAAAAAAAAAAAAATTGCTAAACCAAATAAATACTGAAAAAAAGAAAAAAAAAATTCGCACCTGAAGTTGTCGTCGTCTTCACAAATCAGGTTATCTACAAAAAAAAAAAAAAAAACACAGAGGGAAAGAGATGCAGCGAGAGAGTAAAAAAATGGTACTCCACACTCAAATAATTTTTTATTTTTTTTTAAATGTACCTTTAAAATGTACTCCACACTCAATCTGCAAAAGTATCTGTAAAAGCCCTAAATACATAAAAGTCCTAAATCTATAAACATCAAGAAGCTAATTAGGCCAGGATTATTTCAGTGTGATGGTGGTGGGAGCGAGAGTAGAACAGAGAGGTGGGTAATTAAAGAGCTCTCATAGAGGGAGAGCCGGAGAGGGCTGAGAGATGGAGAGAGTGACCACTTTCTTTCTTTTTTTGCTGAGAGGATAGAGTGACTATGGGTCCATGACTTGCTAGAGAAAGACATAAATCTCTAGAGAAAGAAGAGAGGAAGGGGAGCTGTAGAGACAGAGAGAGAGATTTCAAATTAAAGTGCTTTTTACTTTTTATGAGTGGACTGGTGAGAGACTGCTAGGCATTCGTGAGAGAGAAGGTTTAGTTAGAGGGAATGAATCACAACCGTTGGATTAAGAAATCAACGGTTGAAAGTGTCCAAAATTAGTGAACGGTTGTGATGGCAATTGTCAGATGGAGTTAAAAACAAAGGAAGCTCTCGAGCAGGATGGAAAAAAAAAAAAAAAAAAAAAAAAAAAAAAAAAAAAAAGGAAGCCGTTACCAAAGGCAATTAAAATTCTAATAAAAGAAACACAACTGGCACTGTGCCTGATTTTCTATTGCAATTAAAAGACATTAGTACATCCCATTTGCATTACACCAAAACTATAGACCTAATTGCTAATCTACCTTCCGTCACATTATTCACAAATAAGTCCCAATTGAACTGCACTTCGTATACAATCTGAGTACATTCAAGACAACAACAACAACAACAACAACAACAACAACAAAAAACCAAGACCACCAAACTATCAAAACAATCTACTTAACCATGATAATAAGAATAACAATTCAATAGTTGCAAAAACCATAAACGTACAATGGGAAAAAAATTTGCTTCATCTTTTTCCAGCTTCAAGGTCCACGTCTTCGCCTTAAGAATCCGAAAATCACACGTTGAGTAGTATAAATAAAGCTTTACTACAAATTAAGCTCTTTTTTATGGTTCTCTAGCTCATCATGTCCACGCGTGTATCTCTATATCTTTCTTTAAAATGTAGTCATTTTTAATGACTTAAATGGCTATTAAAGCACTAAAAAACATAGCCACAAACTCAATATCAAATGGATATTAAAGCACTAAACAACCCAACCCAGCACCAATGAACAGAAGAAAGAAAGAAAGAAAAAAGTCAAATCTATCTTACTGGATTGGATTTTTATTTGGGTACTCTATTTTGAGCAAAACAAAGAACATGAGAAGGAAAGAAAAAATTGATAGGTAACATTTAGGATTTCCTAGATGCCCAAACAGTAATTGCATCTGCTCGTGGGCACGAATCAAAAAGGCAATGGTGTCCAAACTGGGTGAGAAACTCCAAATTCATAATGAGAATCAAGCATCTAAATGTCGAATTAGCTTCTTCTTTTCAACAAACTAACAGCAATCAAATTTTATGTAGTTAAAACACTAATACTTCAGTTGTCATTGCAAGCCCCAGGAAATCAATAGATTCAAAACACCAGAGATGAATATAAAACTGCAAATAAATAAAAGTGGCATACATATAATAGAAGAATACAAAGGTACTAATTAAACCATGTACTAATTTCAAATTTATGTAATGAAGTTTTAGTCCATCTACCTGATAGTTAGACCACCTGATTTCAGCATCTCCATCAATTTCTTCACCATGATACAAAACTGCAAATAAATAAAAGTCAAATCTGCACATATTCAGAAACCTTCTTGCTTGTGAGCACCAAATGCATAGTAATTTTTAGTGTTTTTTTCTTTCTTTTTTTCCCCTTCTGGCTATGGGGCTGCTTTGGCCAATTTATAACTTGTAATTTAATTGTCTGATTATGAAAATGGAGGAACTGATAAAAAAATATGGCTACAAATTAGTAAAAGGGTACATTGAACATTGAGAATTGGGATGAGAGAGAAAAAGATTATAGAAAACATGTTTAAACCAACAAACACAGACATTAGACATGTCAAACAGGGATAATAGCCATTCTTGGTAACTTCACATCAAAATATTAGCCTTTCTTTGTACACCCAATTCATGTATTTAATCCTTGTACACTGGAAGTTATGTCAACACAGGTAAACAAAGAAAATCTGAAAACAATGTAATTGAAACCCAACTCGATTTTTCTAAAAAAAATGCAAGACCCAAACATTGAAATTGAAATTGAAAAGGCAACACACAAACTAATATTACGTACTGCCAGAGGGGAAAGAGATAGTTACCTAGGTTCTGGACTTCAGTATGTGGGATAATACAATCTGCCCAAAAAATTAACTTAGGGAAGAAGAAGAAATTACTTTCCAGGAGTAAAAAATAAGAAGAAGAAGATATTCAGAGAGTTTACTTGAGAGATTGTGGACAGTGAAGAAATTTTGGGAATTTTTTGAGCGTCGCTCATCCTGAAAGCTGCAAAACCCAACTTGCCCAAAAAAAAAAGAAAGTAATTTCAGCTGAAAAACACCATTGCTACAAAATTGACATAGACACATGTAAAATTAAAGAAATAACCTTGAACAACCACTTGAAGATGGTAGGAGCCCAGAGAGAGAGAGAGAGAGAGAGTGAGATGAGGTTTGCAGAAATATGGGTCCGACGGCGAGGAGAAGCACACACAAAGCACACAGATTTGTGCGTGTGCGGGTGAGAGAGAGGGGTCAAGAGGGAAAAGGAAAGTTGTTCTCCCAAGTCCCACCTTTTTTCATTTTTGGTTTGAAATTCAAAATTTTGGGAAAGCTGAACATTGGGAGGAGAGACAGAGCACATGGGTAGTTTTAAATTATTTTTCTTGGTCTAAGTACCATGTGTACTTTGGTATATGTTAGATTATAAATAAATAAATATATATGTGTGTGTGTCAGACTGAGGGTAGACGGCAAGAGTGTGTAAACCGTAGGATTTGATCCAACGGTCTAAAGTGTCCAAAATTAGTGAACGGTTATGATGCAATTTGTCAGATGAAGATGAATTTAGGACCTTTGGATCATTTTTTTTGTCCTGAAAAATGTTGTAGGTTATTATATAGATATATACACACACTAGTAGGGACAGCACGTGCTTTTTGCACGTGCCCACCTAATATTGGAGAATTTTATTAGTGTAATTTTTTTGTGGAGTGTTTGTGCCCAAATCTTTACTCATTTAATTAAGAGTAATGCTATGCTTCCCCAATTTTTATCCCAAAAGTGATTCCCAAATGATGTGGCAGTGGGGATAAGTCTAATACAGTTGAATTTTGATTGGAAGTTTTTTACCTGATCCCACTGCCACATCATTTGGAAAGCACTTTTGGAATAAAAATTTGGGAAGCATACCATTACTCTTACTCTTTAATTAGTAGGCCAAACATTTGTAAAATTGTAGAAAACAAGTGACACTTACGCATGAATCATAACCCTACCATACAAGATTTGGGAAACATGTCATTACTCAAATTATATTTATATTGGCATGTGTGCAATAAGATCAAAATGAATATTATGATACAAATTATAACTAAAAGAACAAAATATAAACATATAACCATGTGTGTGCGCGCGTGTGTAATCAAAGTATTAAATTAAACATTTAAAAAATGGCAAATTACACTTATCTCCCTTGAGATATATGACAATTATAGTGACCTCTCCTCTAGTTTGGAAAATAACACTCACCTCTCCTCTACCTACTTTTTGTGTGTAAGATTATCAATATACCCCTTATCACCTTATATATATATATACATGTGTGTGTTTGTGTGCGCGCGCGCGCGTGCGTGCGTGCATTAGATAAAATTATATATACATTAGCAAATTTAATAGCTTTAGATTTATAGTATTTAACCCTAACTTTATAAAATTTGTCATTTGAAAAAATAAATAAATAAATAAATAATGTTATGCTTACCAAATTTCTTTCCCAAAAGTATTTCTCAATACATGTGGCAGTGAACCCAGTTGATTTTGATTGGTTGATGTTAAAGTTATTCCACAGTGGTCCCACTTCAACATCATTTGGGATAAAAATTTGAAAAATATAGCATTAGTCTAAATAAATGTTCTAATGTCTTTCACCTACTACCTGGACAAAAAAGTCAATGACTTAATATTAAAAAAGCTAAATCTGTAAAATATTGTAAAACCACTGTGAAACCACTTTAACATCAACCAATCAAAATCAACTGGGTTCACTGCAACATGTGTTGGGAAACATTTTTAGGAAATAAATTTGGGAAGCATAGCATACAATTATTTTTTTTTCCTTTTTGAAGAACAAATTTTTATAAAGTTAGAGCTAAATACTATAAATCAAATCTGTAAAATTTGCTAATGCATATATAATTTTATCTAATGCGCGCGCACACACACACATATATATACATATAAGGAAATAAGGGGTAAATTGGTAATCTTACACACAAAAACTAAGTAGAGGGGAGTGTTATTTTCATATACCTCAAAGGAGGTCAGTGTAATTTTCCCTTTAAAAAACTATAATAATAATAAAATTAAAAAATAAAAAAAAAAGAAAAACAGTTGTGCCAAAAGATGATCATTCTGTCAATTTTCTTACAAAAATTGACGTATATGTAAATATTATGTAAGTACCATTTTTGTTGACTTCTTTTGAAGCCAATGATTGCAAAAATTGATTGAACTTGAATTTAGTTGGTAATTTATGAATTGATACAAGGGTATTTCTGTCAGTTCAAGTAAATAATTAGCTTTAGGCCGGTAGTATTCTGAATTGTAAATAATTAGCTTTAGGGTAGTATTCTGAATTGTATCTAATATCAAAATGAAGATTCAATCAACTTTTACCATTAAAATGAGGAGTCAATCAAGTTTTGCGAAAATATTTAGCATTTGCTTCAAATATAAAAAAAACCACAGAAGTCAACAATTGCAGTTGTGCCTTGTTTGGCACAATCGAATTTGGCCTTCTTTGGTTTTGGTGTTTTTCCCTTCTTCCCAAATAAGGCACTAATTTACTTCAAAAAATATAACAAAGGTCCACAATTGCAGTTGTGCCTTGTCAACAATTGCAGCTGTGCCTTGTTTGGCACAACCGAATTTGGCCTTCTTTGGTTTTGGTGTTTTTCCCTACTTCCCAAACAAGGCACTAATTTGCTTCCAAAAAACCATTAGAGGTCAACAATTGCGGCTGTGCCATTTGGGCTCTTGGTGGTTTGTTTGTTCCCTTCTTCCCAAAAAGAGATAGAGAGAGAGAGAGAGCTCTTGGTGGTTTGTTTGTTCCCTTCTTCCCAAAAAGAGGTAGAGAGAGAGAGAGAGAGAGGGGGAGAGAGCAGGGCAGTTTGGGCATCCCAAAATAGAGGTCAACAACTGAAGTTGTGCCTCGTTTCGTTTCGCACAACCGCTTTTGGGCTCTTGGTGGTTTGATTTGTTCCCTTCTTCCGAAAGAGAGGCAGAGAGAGAGAGAGAGAGAGAGAGAGAGGAAAGGAGAGGCAGGGCAATTTGGGCATCCCAAAGATTCGAACCAGGTGAATTTGAGGTGCTCTATTCTTATAAGATAATAGATATATATAAATATAAAATAAATAAATAAACAAACAAACAAGTTGCCCTTTAAACTTAATTAAAATGAGAGACTTTTGACTAACTTTCTATTAATTAAAAATAAAAATCAAGACTGGAAAAAGCCATAACTTGAAACTTGAAATATCATCATTATTTTAATTTATTTTTTTCAAGGGAGAAATGTCATCATTCTTAAATGCCTAGTAGAAGTTCTTTTTTATTTGGGCAAGTTTATAGTGAACAGCTTCTCATATAAGAATGCACGTTTTAACCGTTGGATGAAAATCAGACAATAAATGCATCTCAAGATTCTTGGGAATCTTATGGCTAAATTCGCATCCAACGGTTAAAACTCGTCTTCTCATATGAGAAACTTCTCACAATAGACTTACCCTTTTTATTTGCTTGTGTTGGAAATAATATTTGATACGGTCTTATCCCGTATTTAATACAATCTCCCAAGATTAGGAATTTTTTTATTTCGATTGATTTTGTAATCTTTTGTTTTGGGTATTTCCTTGATTTGGTTATTTCATTTTATCTAGAATAGGTTGTGTATATATAGTGGTTGATTACAGTGGAAATAATAAGAAACAAATTTACCCAATTTCTATAGTCAAATATAGGAAGGGTCCCGTAAGCGCGAGATAGTTTTTGGCATTTTCTTCCAGCTTAACTACAAACATTAGATTAAACTTCAATCCTCTGCTCAATCTAGGGATAACACGAACAATCAATTACAAAAATACAAGAACAAAGCGATGCACTGATGCATCAAGAGAAGCTTTAATTTTTTTCCTCGCCAAATATTTTTAAAGATAACCCTTTGGTGGTGAAACTGGTCGCAAAAAGTTTTGGCACGAAATACCGACTTTTGGCAAGGAAATGAATACTCGCGAAAATCACTTTTTGTTGTAGTGACCTGTGATAACCTAATTAAAAATAAATAGATAACTATCCAATACATATTTATGTATGAAAAATTTTATAATACTATTATATACTTTTGATAGTATCATACATCAAATATTAAGGTCCCAAATTGTAGTAACAATGGGCCATTATTTTTGTACCATTTGGGCAATAACATTTTTAAGATACCATTTAATAGTAACTCTTTTTAAGGTACTATATGATAGTAATAAAATGTCATTTGGTAATAACCAGCGAGTACAAAGAACCACTTTGTAGTGCCAACATCAGTTTAGAAACCAAATATCAATATGAAGTAAAGTTGTTTAGATAATGAATACCCATTTTGTATCCATGTATAAATTGTTAATTAAAAGAAAATAAAAGTAAAAATATTTTAACCACAATCTAAGCTTGATATGGCAAAGGATGGCCCACATGAATTAATCCAAATTTGGATCAACATAAAAAGTGTGTATGTGTCACGTGCAATATATAAGTGTGTGTGTGTGTTAGTCACATGCAATACATTCTAGAAGACTAAAGAACTTGAAGGCCAAGTTAACAAATGAAAATTGTAAATGAAACAACTAATCTCCTGCTGACTAGATCTATTAGATTAGGATAGAATTTTTGGAGAGTCCACGTGGGTGTGCACGTGTGGAAGTGAAGACATATAAAATGGTAGATGACATGTACTTGGAGTTCATGCAAGTTTGATAATCATAAGGTATAATATAAATAGGATAAGGATGGACTAGAGGGCAATGATGAAAAAAGAGATAAGAATGGGAGGACTTAGAGGCCAAGTTAGGCTATAAAATTATGATCAGAGGCTTCTATGTAGATATGTACATATACATATAAACGTGCAGAGAAAGAGTTTTGGGTGGAAAGAGAGTGCAAGCACAGAGAGATAATAGGAGAGAAAAAAATAAAATAAAAGAAAGAAGAGCAGATTAGAGGAGAGGAAAGGGCAGTAACATCCTTTGGGAGGTGCTGACTTGGGTAAGAAATGAAATAAAAGAAAATAGAGTTAAGGGAGTCAAGCAAAAGTTGGGCTGTGTATTCACATGGGTGAGTAAATCTCTTCTATTTTATTTATTTATTAAATATGTCCCTTATGTTGGATCTTTACAAATAGTTGTTTTAGTTAAAAATGGTTCAAAAGCCAACTTTGATTATTCAGTACCAGATACATATATATATATATACACTTTAGAATTAAGTATTTAATATTACTCTTTTAATTGCATTGTGATACCATATGCAAGCATGCATTAATTATGATATTAAGGATGATACTGGTTAAGGTCAATGCCTTGTGATAATTAAAGGACTGAGGTAGTCCATGTTGAGATGGCTGGGATTGAGATAGTCCTACAGTTAGTGCACTAATATACTACTCCATTTCGAGCTGGGCTGGTGGGTAGTATACACCTTTCGAGCTGGGCTGGGGTGCTGTGGCCATGTAATTGTATACATTTCGAGCTGGGCTGGTGTGTGCAATTGTGTTGGTAATCTGTTGTGAATTTGATAGAATCAGTATCAAAGAAAAATTAATGCATGAATTATTTCATATGCACGCATTGGACTATGTAAAAATTAATATGTATATGCGTGAAGTAAATGTGTGATATGTAATTTGTGTTGTAGATAGCAACTGGGTGCAAATAAAAGATATTTGAGAAATCATATATTTACATACACTAATTAATTGGGACTACGGATGATGATATAATAAAGTATTATATATATCATAGATTTGAGATCAAAAATCTATTTTTATATAAAATGTGTTTTACTCACTGAGCTTCTGTCTCATTATTATTTTATTAATATTTTTTTTAGGTGAGAGGGAAGCAGCAGTTGAGCTGGGTAGCATAGTTGGACCTTTTATCAACTAACCATGATTAAGAGTGGGGAATAGGTGTACTTGTATTTAATGGAATTTTTTTTATTGTTATATATATTTTTTTAAATTAGACTGTCATGTCTTATCTGTGCGTCCAAGTTGGACCACAACTTTGAATATTGACCGGTCGACCCTCGCGCTCCGGGTTTGGCGAAATTCGGGGCGTGACATGACCTGTGTCTAACGAGTCTGATGTTCTTAATGTTCATATTGCCATGCGTAAGGGTGTTAGTGTTAGAAGTTTTATTATTACTCTTTTCTTTAGTGTGTTATAACTAAGAGGTATTATTGTATTTTTCTTCTTTCTTCTTCTTTGTTGACATATAATGAGTAATGATTGGTGCACAAAAAGTGTGCACATAAAAATTTAGGCCATTAATTTCGGTGAGTCTCATGTATGCATGCATGGACCTCACCAAAATGAATGACCCAGATCTTTATGTGCACATAAAAATGTGCACATAGCATTACCCTATAATAAAATAGAGGACACAGTTTGGGTCTCTCGCTTTTTTGCCCTAATATTTCCACGTGATATCAGAGCCTCCCTGAGAGGGATCTCTTGTCGCCACCAAACACCACCACCAACACACCAGCTGTAACCCCTAGTGCCCCCCCCCCCCCCCCCCCCCCCCCCCCCCCCTCCCCCCCCCCACCTCATCTCGGCGCAGCACCCAGGGCTTTGACTCCAACAACCCAACCTAAAGGTGTCAAATGGGCCGGGGCAGGCTTCGGAGCGAGCCAGGCCGGGCTTCACCGAACATCGGGCGGGGTCGAGCTTGGGAGTGGAGGGGGTGTGTCCGCCCCGGACCGGTGGCCCGGGCCTAGTGGGCCAGACATCGATTCGGGCCGAACGGGCTAGCGGGCTTTCTTCAATTTTTGGAGTGGGCCGTAGCGGGCTTCGGGCCGGGCTTTTTCACCATTTCGAACCGGGCCATGGACGGGAGGATGGGTGTCCACCCCGGCCCGGGGTATGTGAACCGGGCCTAGCGGGTCGGGCCTTGTGGCGGGCTGGGCTGGGCTTTTAGCCCAAAAAAACGGGTCGAGCTCGGGCCGGGCTTACCCTTTTTATTTGCTTGTGTTGGAAATAATATTTGATACGGTCTTATCCCATATTTAATACAATCTCCCAAGATTAGGAAATTTTTATTTCGTTTGGTTTTGTAATCTTTTGTTTTAGGTATTTCCTTGATTTGGTTATTTCATTTTCTATAGAATAGGTTGTGTATATATAGTGGTTGATTACAGTGGAAATAATAAGAAACAAATTTACCCAATTTCTAGTTTCTTCTTGGTATCAGAGCAGAGATCCTCAAGCTCCATCGGCGGGTGGTAGCTCGCCACCCGCCGGACCCCCTATAATCTTCTTGTCTTCATTTTGTGCCGATTCATCGGTAGTGTTCATCTTTTCTTGTTCCCGTATTTTCAAATAAACCCCTACTACTTCTGCTACTATTCATATCCAACCCCTATCAAATTTCAGCTAGACCCTATGGGCCTTGTCTAGCCATTGGCCAGCCCTTTGCGGGGGAGTTGAAGTGTACAGCCCCTTTGTGGGCTCTCTTGATAGGCTCGAACACGTATGCTCTCGCTAGTTGAGATTTCCGGCAGCCATGACCCTTTATGCCGCGGCTTCAACCGTTGAAGGCAAGGGGAACGTGATTATTAAGTTCACTTCCGAAAAAGAGATGACCCTCCTAGATGTGCTACATGTTCCAGAAATTCGCAAGAATTTGGTGTCCGGACCTATGCTAAGCAAGAAAGGATTCAAGCTAGTCTTCGAATCCGATAAATTTGTTTTGACTAAGGGTGGAATGTATCTAGGAAAGGGTTACCTTAATGAAGGGCTCTTCAAGATCAATTGTACTCCTTAAATTATTATTAATGAGAATGCTATAGCTTCTTCTTCTTATATTGTTGAGTTATATTCATTGTGGCATTGTAGATTAGGGCATGTGAATTTCAAATACATGCATAAAATGAAAAATCTTGGATTGTTGCCTAAATTTGAAATTGGCAAGTCACATAAATGTGAAACATGTGTAGAATCTAAATTTGCTAGAAAACCATTTAAATCCATAGATAGAACAAATGAATTTTTAGACTTAATTCATACCGACTTATGTGATTTAAAACTAACTCCAACAAGTGGTGGAAAGAAATACTTTGTTACATTTATAGATGATAGTAGTAGATATTGTTATGTTTACTTAGTTCTAAAGATGAAACAATGGATATGTTTAAGACATATAGAGCTGAAATTGAAAATCAATTATCTAGAACAATAAAACGAGTTAGATCGACTAGAGGAGGTGAATATGATTCAACTCTACTAGCCGAGTATTGTGCTAATAATGGGATTATTCATGAAACAATTGTGGGGGATGTCATTCTTACAATGTCATTTTAATAGAATTCCACATAAGAAGACTAACAAGTCTCCTTATAAAGTTTGGAAAGTTAAAGTATCCTCGTATAAAAAGCTCAAAGTGTGGGGGTGTCGAGATAAGGTACAAGTTCCACTTCCTAAACGAACGAAACTAGGACTTACGACCGTAGATTGTGTATTTATCGGTTATGCTAATAATAGTGCTGCATATTGATTCCTTGTGATCAAATTCAAGAATGTAGACATTCGTGTCAACACATTCATGAAATCGGTAGATGTTGAGTTCTTCGAAAATATCTCTCCTTTTAGGGAAGGAAGACAAAATTCAGCACCTAAAAGAAGTATTGAAAAAATTTCTTCAAGTTTTAAGAATGACGAAGAAATCAAAGTTGCTCCTAGAAAGAGCAAAAGAGCTACGAAAGCTACTTCTTTTGGACCGGATTTTGTGACACTAGTTACCATAGGTGAACCTCAAACCTTTAACGAGGCTATGAGTACACCCGAAGCGTCTTATTGGCAAGAAGCGGTAAATAGTGAGGTAGACTCCATTATGAAAAACCATACATGGGTGTTGGTTGAATTACCTCGGGGTAATAAACTAATTGGTTACACATGGATTTTTAAGAAGAAACTCAAAGCTGATGGTACCATAGATAAGTACAAAGCTAGACTAGTCGCAAAAAGCTATAGACAAAAAGAGGGAATAGATTTCTTTGATACTTATCCCCGGTTATTATGATTACTTCCATTAGGATGGTAATCGCTACAGCCGCCGTCTATAACCTAGAATTACATCAAATGGATGTGAAGACCGCGTTCCTTAATGGAGATCTAGATGAGGAGATCTATATGGAACAACCAGAAAGGTCTGTTGTAAAGGGACAAGAACATAAAGCGTGTCGACTCGTTAAGTCTCTTTATGGTTTGAAACTAAGTTGCACGAAGCGGGAGCGAGAGCAAGAGCGTGAAAGCGCGAGAACATAAAAGAGTCTGTGTCCGGGCAATTTATTCTTGTTGGTTAGTTCCAGTTGATTAGCTCTGTCGTGATTTTCGGCCACCGGCCTCGTTCGATTTATTGCACCATGATGTCCGGGCAATTTTTCAAGGGATTGTTTCGCTTCTACTGGAATTTTCACGCTTCTTGGTTATGGTGATTCGACATTTGGTAGAATTAATCAAGTTCAAGTCCAATTCCAAGTTCAAGTTTGTCAGTTCATCAAGTTTCCGTGACTCAACTTGTGGGAGAGTGTTAGAGATAATATCTGATATGATCTTATCCCGTATTTAATATGATCTCCCAAGATTAGGAATTTTTTATTTCCTTTGATTATGTAATCTTTTATTTTGGGTACTTCCTTGATTTGGTTATTTCCTTTCTCTATAATAAGTTGTGTATATATAGTGGTTGATTACAGTGGAAATAATAAGAAACAAATTTACCCAATTTCTAGTTTCTTCTGCTTCGATTTGTTAACGCGGACACATACTAGCAAACTTGAAAAGTTGAAATTTCATCATTTATGTCATTTATTGGATCCCATGTTCACAAAGACAGTATTAGTCCGCACAGACCATAACTGGAAAAAATATGTAAAATTTCTCAAACATTTTATTTTAGAACATCAAAATTCGTTCGCATTCTTTTGCATTCAAAAGTATTATTTTTCCTATGCTCACAAAACCTATAAGTGTCATCAGCCCACGACATATAAACACAAAAAATGGAGCATACAACAGAATACCGGTTTGAAGATAATCTAAACTTGTCGAGCACATCTATTCTAATCTGACACACACACACACACACACACACACACACACATATTATAAATTGGAATCAAACGCTTGCCCCGTGTCAACTCTGCAATTTTCCACATTTTTATATATAGACGCACGCACGCACACACACACACACACACACACATATATATATATATAACTAAACTATATATACTGGCTAATTTTTCTATCATACCCAATCTAATCTATATTTCAAATCATATCTAATATAAATAATATTGCAAATTCAGTAGCTCCAAGTCAGTACTTAAAGTTCATCACTTAGTTTGCAGTACTTAATATTTAGTTTTATCAAACAGGTCCTTAGATTTTAACAATTGTGTAGGGTTGAATCTATCAAATGTTTTAATTATAACAACCCTCCCGTGCGGGCTTCAAATCTAGTTCATATAAAAGTCCATGTCCTGGCATAATTAGTCCGGAAGAATCCATGTATCCACGAAGTGAACAGTAGTGCAAATACGAATAGCGAGAGTAGGCATCAGGTTTAGGCCGTAATTCCAAAAAGTCAGAGAGGACAACCAGCACATTTGCCAAGTTTTGCAAGAAACACCAAAGACAAGATATTTGACCACCACAATAGCTCCCTCTTAAACTGAAGATCTAGCTCCGAAAGTAATGCTTCATGGTTGGATCACATTACTGAATCCGTTTCGGAAGGGAATGCCATTCGATCCATATAATGAAACAAAAATAAATTAGGAAAAGATGATATTTGAAAATACAGGAAGATGTACTAGGAACATCTGCTAAATACGGGCAAATTATGGAGCTTACCAGCAAGAGTAATGCTATGTTTCCCAAATCTACATCCCAAATGATATGGCATTGAGCCCACTGAATTTTGATTGGAGGATGTTGAATTGACCCCACAGTGGTCCCACTACCACATCATATGGGATTTGGATTTGGAAAGCATAGCATCACTAAAGGGGTTATACTCACCAGTTTATAGAATCTCGCAACCACAATTAACTTGCATCCTTTTGCTGAAACCAAAATTAGTAGACTGAAGAATTAGTAGAAAATAATTTGGGATGTCGTCGAATAAAACCTCAGAACATGCAACTTTATCTTTCAGCCACCTTCTTCATGATGGCTTAATATAATTCACAGCCGATATACGCAACTTTAAATTAGAACTCCACAAAAATTTACAAAGAGCAACAAGGTCGCCATTGCTTGACAGTCGAGCTCAAACGATTGGGGAGAACAGAAGACCATGTAGTCAAATCTGGGAAGGGTCCCGTAAGCGCGAGATAGTTTTCACCTTCTGTTTTTGGCATTTTCTTCCAGCTTAACTACAAACATTAGATTAAACATCAATCCTCTGCTCAATCTAGGGATAATACGAACAATCAATTACAAAAATACAGGAACAAAGCAATGCACCTATGCATCAAGAGAAGCTTTAATTTTTTTCCTCGCCAGATATTTTTAAAGACAACCCTTTGGTGGTGAAACTGGTCACAAAAAGTTTTGGCACGAAATACCGACTTTTGGCAAGGAAATAAATACTCGCTAAAATCACTTTTTGTTATAAGGACCTGTGTCTAACAAGTCTGATGTTCTTAATGTTCCTATTGCCATGCATAAGGGTGTTAGTGTTAGAAGTTTTATTATTACTCTTTTCTTTAGTGTGTTATAACTAAGAGGTATTATTGCATTTTTCTTCTTTCTTTTCTTTGTTGACATATAACGAGTAATGATTGGTGCACATAAAATGTGCACATAAAGATTTGGGCCATTAATTTCGGTGAGTCCCATGTATGCAGGCATGGACCCCACCAAAATGAATGACCCAGATCTTTATGTGCACATAAAAATGTGCACATAGCATTACCCTATAATAAAAATTGAGGAGACAGCTTGGGTCTCTCGCTTTTTTGCCCTAATTATTTCCACATGGTATCAGAGCCTCCCTGAGAGGGATCTCTTGTCGCCACCAAACACCACCACCAACACACCATCCGCAACCCCTAAAGCCCCCCCCCCCCCCCCCCCCCCCCCCCCCCCACACGCAGCACCCAGGGCTTCGACGCCAACAACCCAAACCCCTGGTTTAGCCGACAGCCCCTATAGTCTTAACAGTGACACCTTTTTTCCACCCTCAAATTGCTTCACCAACCCTAAAAAATCCAAATCTCCTCGTTTTGATTGACTCGTAACCTTTCCGGTTTTTTCGATTTTTTTTTTATGGACCTTTGACAGATCCGTAGCATCCTGTATATTGCACTGATTGATTTATGAGTGCTACATCACTGTTGGTACCGTTCCATTCCAAATTTTTGTGATTGTTGCGGGTTATTGTTATGTGTTGATTCGTGATATCGGATCCAAAAAAATCCACTGTGAATACACACCAGCCTCGGAGTGACAATGTCATTGTTACACCTTTTGACGACCCGAACGTGAAAATCACCACTTCTATTTTCAATGGTCAAAACTACCTAGCATGGTCTCAGCCCGTGATTAAGGCACTTAAGGGCAGAGGAAAGATGGGGTACATTAACGGAAGGATTAAAGCACCTAACACCGAAGATGCTACTTATGACAAGTGGGAGATGGAAAACTCCACTGTCATGAACTGGCTTTGTCACTCTATGGTCCCAGAGATTGGTGAGGGATTCTTGGACATGGCGACTGCCCAAGATATTTGGGAAACCATGGCCAGTACTTATTCCCGGAAAGGTAATTCTGCACAGATATTTGTGTTGAGGCGGTATATTGGGCGTTCTGAACAGGGAGAGATGAGTGTTATTCAGTATTTCACATCTCTTCCCACTAGTTGTAAAAAACTTGACCACCCCTTGGACTATGAGCATGTATGTGCGACTGATTCCATTGCCTACAATAAACTTGTGGCTGAGTATGATCCAGTTCGCAGTCGTGTGCTTGGAATGGATCCGTTGCCTTCTCTCCAAGAGGCCTTTGTGTATGTACAGAACGAGAAGAATCATCATTTTGCTATGCTTCCACCCATTCCTACAGAGAGATCTGCTCTCGTCTTTGTTCCCCAGAAAGACGTGAACAAACAGTCTTATGGCCGTAATTCTACTAATGAATCTGGGTCACCAGATAAAGCCAAACAATTTTGTGATTATCGTTATTGGCCTTATCATACCAGGGAGACATGCTGGAACCTACATGGTCGCCCTCCTGGAGGACGTGGTGGTCATTTGGGACAGTCTGGGGGAGGTGGTGGTCATTCACGTGGAGGTAATCCTCTTGCTCATCATACAACCACATTAGACACGACAGCTCCAGGTCCTATTGAGCAGAGTCTCTCCACCTTTGATTCCGCCCCCTTTTCTGCTTCCGAGGTGGAAGAGGCTCTCTATACCTTGATGGCTCGCCGGACGTCCGCTTCCTTTGCATCTACAGCACACTTATCTCACTCTTCTTCTCCTTGGATTATTGATTCTAGTGCTTCTGACCACATGTCTAAATGTTCTGATATTTTTTCTCCCTACAAGCCTTGTTCAGGTAAAGACAAGGTTCATGTTGCAGATGGTACTTTTTCCTCTATCTCCAAGAAGGGCATTATTCATACCACTTCATCCCTTGTCTTTGTCATCTATGATACATGTTGGAAGTTGTCAAGTTTTATTTTATAGGCTTTGTTAATTTATTTTTTATTATGGGGTTCTTATGTAATTAATACTTTTTCCTTCTTGTCTAATAAAAGAGATAGAGAGACGTTTGTTCTCTCTTAAGCCTGAAAAATAATTTCTCTGAAATCCAACATGGTATTAGAGCCATCCTAAGTAGGGTTTGTTCCACCACAGCCACACCACCAACATACCATCAACCCACCATCGCAGCAACTTCCCTGACCCAACCCACTTTCGCCGCAGCATACCAGGCTATCCTACCCCTAGCCGCAGCCTACCAGACCACCCAAGCCTCCATCGCAGCCATCCAGATTGGCATAACTCTCGGCGCAACCAACCAGGTCAACCTGACCCTCGGCGCCCTCTTGCAGACCTTCGGAACTCCTACCCATGCCCATTAAACCCTAGTCACACATTCCCATAATTGTTTTCACCTTGTTCTCTCTTACTCTTGCACCTTTTCTCGTCTAGTATTCATCCTTAAACCAGCCACCAATCTGCTTTTCTTGGTCTGGTAACAACCCTTTTTCAGTTTGTGTTTTAGGTCCGTTGTCGGACCATGATTTGTCCATAGATTGGACAATTGCACCAGAAAGGTGCACGTGACGACTAGGTTTGCCTTCTGTGCTGTGTATTGCCATTTGGAACGAGAGTTGATTTCAACATGACGAAAGATGATCTAACAATTGGAAACTTTTCAGCAACTTCTGGTGGGATGAGTTCTACTTTTGGTAATGAGCAACATCCCCTTATTACCGAAAATCCTAGTTCTAAAATTACTACTGTCCTCTTCAATGGAGAAAATTCTCTCTCGAGGTTTCAATTGGCCACTTTCTAGCTCGTAGTAGAGCGAAGTTTGGTTATGTTGATGGCACACTTAAGGCACCTAACCGTGAAAACCCCACTTAGATAATTATCTCGTTATGAGTTGGCTAGTTCACTCTATGGAGCCGACTATTACTTTTTTCTTGGAAATGAAGACTGCGCAAGACATTTGGGACACCCTTGCTCAGACTTATGCTTGGAAGGGGAATGTGGCTCAAGTTATTGAACTACGCCGAAGTATTGAGGCTGAAGTTCAAGGTGAACGCTCTATACTTCAGTATTACACTTCATTACCCACGATGTGGAAGCGTCTTGATCACTTAAAAGCCACCTAGATTGAGGCAAATCTCTCGTTGAAAGCCCTATTGATAGGCAAACCTTTCGTTGAAAGCCCCCTAGATTGAGGCAAATCTCTCGTTGAAAGCCCTATAGATTGAGGCAAATCTTCCGTTGAAAGCCTTATAGATTGAGGCAAACCTTCTGTTGAAAGCCCTATAGATTGAGGCAAATCTCACGTTGAAAGCCCTATAGATTGAGGCAAATCTCTCGATAAAAGCCCCCTAGATTGAGTCAAATCTCACGTTGGAAGCCATGTAAATTGAGGCAAAGCTTTCGTTGAAAGTCCTCTAGATTGAGGCAAATCTTTTGTTGAAAGTGCTCTAGATTGAGGCACATCTCTCTATCCTAGATTGGACACCTAGCTGAATTGTCCTAGGTTGGACACCTCTTATGGCAATTTTTTGTTTTAGATGAAATAACCCCGGGTTTTGAAGAAATGATCATCCACGAGTTGTAGTGACTCCGGAGTATAAGGCGTGAAATGCGCCGTGTCGATCATTTCAATATAGCTTCCCCGTCTAGGACATCCGCGCCCGTCGGTTATCTTGGGCCCCTTGTCCGTCATTTTGATATCTAGGACTTCTACGTTTGTTGGTTATCTAGGGCTCTAAGTCTCTGTGTTATCCTAGACTCTGCATCCAATTGTGGTCCTCTGGGACCCCACATCCGATTACATTCGCTTGCGAAGCACACTTCCGAGATTCAGAAGTTTGCCCTGAGACCCAGAGTCTACAACAACTTGGTATCCTTGTCCGGATCAACCACCGCATTAGAGTCAAAAACACTAACACAACACAAGTCCGCTCGGAGTGGCACACCCACAGCACCAGCTCATACTAAGATCAGAATACTAGACATGACAAGACTCAAGACACAATTTATATCACATCCATGCATTGCATAGCATCATCCCCACATATAACATCCGCCTGATTGTTGTGCATTTGCATGTGTTTTTGTTTCTATGTGCCCGAACTATGTCCTGGTCTGATTCCCCTTGAGATACGTAGGTAGCTCACGTAGAGCGCGACCAGCACTAGCCTTAACATCGGTTTTTTTCCTTACATTTTATTTTTTGCAACACACTTGTTTTTATCCTAAATCTTTAGCCTCCAAAAGTCCTGTCTCTTCAAGGCTTTGGCACTCGCTTGCGATACGCATTGCCTCGCCAGTTCATGCCAAAGAGGGGCAAACTGTAGACACCTCATTTTGTCGGCTAACAGATTTAGCAGTCCACTAGTATGGTAGTCCTCGATGATTGAAAAGAAGCGCAGAAAGACTCTTGGAAATCACCTCCATCTCTCGAAGAGTTCAAGAATCGGTGAAAATGACCAAAAATGCCCCTAAAAGCCCAACACTCCCAGATTTGATCCGAAAGCTCCGGAAACATACTTCGTTGTAAGAAAAGTAATAAAAAGTGTTTTAAAAGAAAATCGGATGAAAACATTAGTCTCCGGAGGCTCCTAGAACTTCTTGGAATTTCTTGGAAATGCACTGTTTGACTGATTTGAACGCAAGTTTGACCAAAAGTCAAAGTCGCCTTTGTGACGTCAAAATATTTTTATCAAATAATAGAGATCAATAGATTTCCAACGTTATATCGCACATAATTTTTGGATCTAAAACGAATTTATTATGAATTTTTTAAGGTGAAAAAGACGATCAAATCAACCTTTTCGTGAATACCACAAAAAGTTTCAAAATGACCTGAATCCGAACTATTTTTATGGAAATTATGCTTCATTACCTTTCCAACGGTATATCACAAGCTCAGTTTGGAGTTCATATGCATTTTTTTGTGAATTTCGGACAAAATAGGACATTTTCACGAATAATCTGGGGTCTAAATAGAATAATCTGGACGGCCGAGGAGCACTGCCACTGCGGCACTGGCCTTGTGTTGCCGCGGCACAGGCCTAGTGCAGCCGTGGCACTCGTCCCCAGACGGGTCCATGTTTGTAATATATTTTTAGGGTCAATTCCCAATTTCTAAAAACCAAAACGACAAAGTTTTGATCTCCAGCACTTTTGGACCAATGGGAGACCATTTAGAACTTTCTAAAATCCCATTTACCACCCTCCTTTGCCTATAAAAGAGACCCATTTACTTCCATTTAAAGGGAGACTTGGAAGCATAGAGAGAACTTAGGAAGGAACTCCAGAGAAATATAGAGAGAGAAAGAGAAGAACGTCTTCTTCTTCCATAATCAAAGTGAGTTTTACTTGCGTTTGCTATCAAAACTTCAATCATCCAAATATTTCTTTCACCATCTTCTTGAGCATTAGAGAGGTAGTGAGTGAGCTCCATATCTATATACACACATATAAGAGAGGAATACCTTGCTAGATTTCCATTATTGTTCTTGAAAGCTATTGTTATCCCATTTCTATTTTCTTTTTTATTTACATTATTGTCATCTATTCTCAATCCCCATTTCTATTTTACACTTTCTTTTATTACATTTTTGTTATCTCTTCTCAATCCTCATTTCTATTTCACACTTTCTTTCATTACAATTTGTCATCTCTTCTTAACCCTCTTGTTATTTATTTCTTTTGTTCTTTGATGATTCAAGGTTGGATGAAGTTCTAAGTGGTTACATGGTCATCTCAAGTCTTTAAGTTCATGCTTTGAACATCTATTTCAAACACCCAATCAAGAACTAAAACTCTATTTCAAAATCCGAATCTATTTTCTTCAATAATGATCCAAAACAGTGAGCTGTTCAGATTCAAAGATTTGTTTTGAATTAAATACTTGAGTTATGATCTAGGAAGCACGGACACAGGTGTAGGGACGCGGTGCGGAGAGTTCGGCATTTTTCCCAAAATCACGAGTGCTGGTGCAGTGGGGGTACGTATGTAAAATATTAAAATTTTATTTTTATATATTACTATATATGAACCATTTTTATTCCCTAATTAAGACCTAATAACAACAAACAAGCAATAAACTCACAAACATAAAGGCTACTACATGCATTAAGAAAATAAAAATAAAGCAAGTTCATAGAAAATATTAAATTGCAGTCTTGCACAACAATAACATCATTCAAGCAAACTTATTACACAAACATAAACTACAACATTTGTCTAACTTGCACAACAACATCATCATGTTCAACACAAAGCTCGGCCTCCATATCCGGATCATCCAGTGAGAGATTTGCAATCTCAAGTTCTCCAGCACCATCAAGAGGATCAAAAGTATCTCCACCAACATTCCACATCTTAGTCTCCCCTTTCATATAATTATCATTTTGTCTTGAAAGGAGACGAAGATTCGTGTGCACAAAGACTAAATCTTCAGCATGTTGTGGTTGAATCTTATTCCTTCTCATTGAATGGATGAAAGAGTAGGTGCTCCAATTCCTCTCAGAACAAGATGATGAATATGGTTGTCCAAGAAGCTTTAAAGCTATGTTCTGTAGCAAGGGCGCAGAAGCACCATAGAATGACCACCAAGCCTTTGGATCCAGACTCCCCCTATCTGCCAAGGTGTCATAGGTACCAAACTTTCACGCGCCTATAGAAAATTGGTGGAACTCAAGAATCGACTTTTTCCTATCCTCGTCATTTGGAAAATATCTCCTCAAACTTGCGCTCCACCCTTCAGCAATTTCATCATCTTTGTGTGGAGCAACACGGCCAGGAGCTTCATCAAGCCATTCTCTGCTATAATACCTAAGTTAAAAATCAAGAAATAACTTTAGGGACTTAATGGAATAACTTAAGGAACTTAATGGAATAAGTTAAGGAACTTGATGGTATAAGTTACCATAGATTCAATGCATGCACCACACAATGAAGTGGAGTATTACTTTTCGTCCATCTTTTGGTTAGAATTTCATACACAACATTGAAAAATGTGACTCCTCAATTTCATCCTTCAGCTCATTCCGATATATTGCCTTTCTCACCTTTTCAATCATTGAATCCCACATTCCATACATTAAATGCAAGGTCAGCTTATCCGTGTCGGCAAATCGAAGCATATCATAAATGGGATTAGTGAATGCGAGTATTTTGTCAACCTTGTCCCACCAAATATCATTAAGAAAAAGTTCCTTCACTTTAGCTGCCATTCCCACGTCATCCCTATACGTTGACCATTTGTCACTAATCACCATCGATTGAAGACCAAGCCTGACAAGTTTAAATCTTTTCAACATGACAATAGTGGAAGCAAATCTCGTCTCAACAATTGCAAGGAACTTCAAGCTCACAAATTCATTGTACATAGCCAAGCACATGGAATGGTTGACTATAAAGTTCTTCATTATAACTGCTTCCTCATACACATCCTTGATCCAACTGCACTCAAAATAAACTCTAGCATTGCTTTCTGAATTTTTCGATGCACATATATCTTTAAGAGCAAGATTAAGAGTGTGCACCACACAAGGAGTCCATAATATCTGAGGATATTGGGCCTCAACAAGCATCCCCGCCGCCTTACAAACAGGAACATTATCTGTTATCACTTGGACCAGGTTTTGAGGTCCAACCTCCTTAATGGCCTCCTCTATCAAATTTGCTATAAATTTTTTATCCTTGTATTCACCCTCACAATTGACTGCTCTTAGGAACATAGGTCCACCCTCCATCGCGGCCATAAAGTTTATAAGTGGCCTTCTTTGAGCATCGGTCCACCCATCGGTAACAATGCTCACCCCTTTTTCAGGCCATGTATCTTTTATGGGAACCAACAACCTCTCAATATTTGCCCTCTCTTGCTACAATAATGTAGTTCTTAAGGCGTTGTAACCAGGTGGAATAAAACCAGGTATGCTATGGTTAGACGCATAAGTAAAAGCATTTATATAATATGGTCTCCTAGCAAAATGGAAGGCCAAGCCTGAAGCATAAAACATCCGTGCTATCTCACTTTTCAAACGATCTCTATATTCATTATTGAAAGCCTTTTCAAT
Source organism: Hydrangea macrophylla (assembly GCA_033977485.1). NCBI lineage: Eukaryota > Viridiplantae > Streptophyta > Magnoliopsida > Cornales > Hydrangeaceae > Hydrangea > Hydrangea macrophylla. The sequence continues at coordinate 111,570,638 of CM066995.1, forward strand.
TGCGGACACTTTTCTCCGCTTAGGATCAACATATGGAATGGGTGTTCCCACTAGTACCACAACTGCGAATGGACCTTGGCTTACACCAGATGCAAGCGGTACTTGGACAGGTTGGGCAGACTTAGCCCTATTATCAGCTTCCTGGACAAGCTTTAAGAATTCAGCTTTTAGCTCCAAGGAAATTTTTGTGCATCCCGCTATTCCATTGCTGGGAATTTTCAACAAGTGTGACTTTACTCGGAGATATGATCCCACTGACTCTTTGTTACAAAAATTGCATCGAAATTTCATATTTCCACCTTTCCCCTTTTTTTCCAACTTTGTCACATATCTCCAAAGAGGGAAATTACTGTCATCGGTATCTACACTTGAACTACCCGCCGCAGCAGTCGAATTGACACTCTCAGAATTCACTATTTAATCGTGTAAACTATAAAATTAGCAATATAATTAATGGTATAGTTCAAACTACAAATAATTTGTAATACCAAAGAAAATAAAAATCACAAAACTAACTAATATTTGGAATTAGAACATAATCCTCATCCATGGCATGTTTCCACTTGGGATCATTGAAAGCATCCTGAACATGATTAGGTACAACAACAGAGGAAATACTTGAAAGAAAGACACGGTAAGCAGGAGATAAGTGAGAGTAGGACACAAAATTTGAAATAGGGTATTGAGTACAAGATCTAATACTCTTACGAAAAGCAATAGGAACATCAAGATCACTAGACTTAACAGGTAAGGAGGAGTTATTTAAATTACTAGAATCACAATCAAGGTCTGTTGGAGCCTCACCAGCTAGAGTAGATGGCAGTAGAGGAATAGGAGTTTTGGTCTCAACCTCTTTGTTTCTTCTCTTACTCCATGTACCCTTGGAATAAACCAACAATTCTTTTTCATTTGGCAATCCTTGTTTAGGAGTACTTGGCTCTACTTCCATCACTTCATCTACCTCCACATTTTCAGTTCCCCTCTCTTTCTGAGGTGGGACACCAACGGGAACGGGGATAATAGGGATTTCTGGTAATGTACCAAGAATCTCTTCACTCTCCCTCTCCCCCTGAAGAGGTGTCTCGGAATGCGCAAAAAAAGGAACAGACTTGTGAAACGTGACATCCATAGACACATACCACTTCCTAGACTCACGATGATAACACTTGTAGCATTTCTGGGTAGGGGAGTATCCCACGAAGACACACTTAGGAGCCCGAGGGTCTATCTTCCCACGAGTGGGAGAGTGATTGTGGACAGAACAGACACACCCAAAGACCCAAGGAGGAATAGAAAATAGAGACGAAGAATATTCAGATAAGAGTTCAGAAGAAAGATGGAAGAATAATTGTTGTGTTATTCATTCATAATGTGTATGTATATATACAAGCTAGGAAAACAGAAAAAAGAAATAAAGAAAAGAAAAGGAAAGAAAAGAAAATGAAATACACAACTATAATCAATTACAATCAATCTATTCCTAATCAGTCCGTGAATAAGTTTGACTATGATAAATACATATTCCAACACTCCCCCTCAAGCTGGAGATGGAGCAAAGATATCAATGAGACCCAACTTGATCAGAGACGACTTCAAGGAGAGGGACCAACAGACTTTGTAAACATATCAGCAGGTTGACTAGAAGAGGGCACAAACTCTGGGACAATGATTCCAAAACGAACTTTCTCTCTAATGAAATGAACATCCACTTCAGTATGCTTAGTACGTTCATGGAGAACTGAGTCAGAAGCAAGCATAAGGGCAGACTTCTTGTCACAGAACAACGTAGATGAGCCATTAACCGGAGAACCCAACTCTTTCAGAACGCACCCATAGAAGCTCAGATGTTCCCTGTGCCATGACCCGATACTCTGCCTCAGCGGAAGAACGAGAAACTACAGCTTGTTTCTTGCTTTTCCATGAGACAAGATGATTCCCATAGAAAGTGCAGAATCCATGTGGACTGACGATCACTCTTAGACCCAACATAATCAGCATCAGTGAAGCAGGACACCCCAGACTGTGTACCTGCAGAATAAAATATTCCAAGACCCGGACAAGTCTTGAGATACCGGCGTATATGATGTACAGCATCAAGATGAGATGATCGTGGAGCATGCATAAATTGACTCACAACACTGACTGCAAATGTAATGTTAGATCGAGTGTTGGTTAAGTAAATAAGACGGCCAACAAGGCGCTGATATACTGAAGAATCAGGAAGAAGTTCCCCATATTCATTAGACAGCTTATGATTGGGATCCATAGGAGTGGAGGCAGGACGACATCCCATCATACATGTATCTTGCAAAAGATCCAGAGTATATTTTCGTTGAGACAATGATATTCCTTGACGAGAGCGAACAACTTCTATCCCGAGAAAGTACCGAAGAGGCCCCAAGTCCTTAACATCAAAAGATTGACTAAGAGCCTTCTTGACTTTGGTAATGCCTGGAGCATCATCCCCTGTAATAATGATATTATCAACATATACCAGAATAATAACTGACCGGCCATCAGGTCGATGATGGGTGAAACAAGTGTGATCAGAGTGGCATCGAGTGAAGTCCAAAGATAAAATAACCTCACTAAGGTGGTTGAACCAAGCTCGAGGAGATTGCTTAAGTCCGTATAAAGATTTTCGAAGACGACATACCTTCCCTAAATACTCCCCCTAAGCCCGAAAACCCGGAGGAGGATCCATATAAATAGTCTCATCCAAATCCCCATTTAGAAAGGCATTTTTAACATCCAGTAGATGTAGGGGCCAGTTGTGAGATGCAGCCATAGAGATTATAAGCCAAACAGATGTCAATTTGGCTACAGGAGTAAAGGTAGCACTAAAATCCTTGCCCGAGATTTGAGTAAAGCCCTTGGTCACTAGACGTGCCTTATATCGCTCGATAGTACCATCAGCTTGATACTTGATAGTGAAGACCCACTTATACCCAACAGTATTCTCATCCGGGGGAAGAGGCACAAGTTCCCAAGTCTGATTACGTTGAAGGGCATCCATTTCCAAGGTCATGGCAACCACCCACTGTGGATCCAGGAGGGCTTCAAAGACAGAAACGAGGGATGGATATGGAGTCACCTGACTAAGAAAAGAGCAATAGGAATGTGAAAGTCCCTGATAAGAAACATACTGATCAATGGGGTGATTAGTACTAACAGAAAAACCATAACGATTAGGAGGACGACGAAGTCTAGAGGGATATCTAGAGGAAACAGAAGGTGCAGGTGGAGAAACATTAACAGATTCCGGTAAAGATATTGGAAGTGGAGTCTGAGCAGGAGGCCGGCGAGAGTACACCTGAGTTGGAGCAATAGTGATGACTGAAGGAAGGTTAGAAGAAGTCTCTAGAGGTTGTTCAAACAGAGGAACAGGACGCGGAGGAGAGTTTGAATCCTCAGAGACTTCGGTAGAAGGAGGATCAGAAACAAACTGAGGACCTGCAAAAAACGGAGTATCTTCCAAAAAAGTGACATCCAAAGAATGGTATATATGACGAGCGGTAGGATCATAACACCTGTAACCATTTGACATAGGTAATTAACCTAAGAAGATGCAACAGACAGCCATGTTATCTAATTTTGTTCGAGTTGGACTGCGATCTTGGAAAAAGCATGTACAACCAAAGACCCAAGGTAGGATAGGAAAGAGGGTTTTGTCGGTCTAAAGAAGTTGCATAGGTGTCTTTCCTTATAAAACACGACATGGAGTCCGGTTAAGAAGAAAAGTGGCAGTAACAACGGCCAGATGCCAGAAGTATTTGGGTACATTCATTCCGCACAGAAGACACCTAACAACATACATGATGGAGCGGTTCTTTCGTTCCGCCACACCATTCTGTTCTGGAGTGTAGGGACAAGTGAGTTGGTGGAGAATACCCTGTTTATTAAGCTCAGCCCGAAACTCATTAGTAATGTATTCACGACCATTATCAGAATGTAAATTACGAAGAACAGTACTAAATTGGGTCTTAACCATTTGTAAGAAGTTAGAAAACAAGGAGAAAACTTCTTATTTCTTTTTAAGTAAATAAACCCATGTACACATAGTGTAATCATCAATGAACGTAACATAATAACGGTAACCAGAAATAACAGTAATTTGAGAAGGGCCCCACACATCAATATGGATAATATCAAAAGAAGACGGTGCACGATTCATGCTAGGTATATAATGAGAACGAGTATGCTTAGATAATTCACACACCACACAATTGAATTTAAATTTCTGGCAGGCTTTATTTAATAATGGAAAAAGTTGACAAAGATAATGAAAGTTTGCATGGCCCAAGCGGGCGTGCCACAATTTTATTGACTCTAAAGAAAAACTAGAAGACTTAGAAGATTCAGGCAAAACAGACGTGTGAAGTCTCGACGACGACAAACTTAAATTCCCACCAGGTGGATCACGAAAATAGTAAAGGCCATCCCGCTCATATCCCGTGCCAAAAATCTTCTTCGAAATCCAGTCTAGCAAATGACAACAATCTGGTAAGAACACAATTTCACAATTAAGAGATTTTGTAAGATGACTAACTGAAAGAAGATTATAAGAAAAACTAGGGACATGAAGAACAGACGATAAAGAGATACTAGGAGAGAGGCAAACATCGCCTTTACTTTTGACATAGATAGTGGACCCGTCGGCAATACGCACAGATTGGGAGATGGGAACCAAAGAGGATGAAAACAAGGACAACTTACCAGTCATATGATCACTGGCACCACAATCCAGAATGTGTTGCCAGACCCAACATGAAGTGCAATAGAAGGAGTACCTGAAGCCAAAGTACCAATGGGAGTGGTGCCAGAATGAGAACCTTGCTGAAGTAACGCCCCTAGTTGAGATTAAAGGTGGCCCATCCGAGTCTTGAAGAAGATCCAGAGTAGGAGTAGTCTCAACCATAGCAGCAGTGCGGAATGGACACTTTCCTTTATTTCGAGCACCTTTCTCATGAAGTTCAGGATGGAGTTTGAAGCAGCGATCTTTAACGTGACCAAGATTACCACAGTGAGTGCAGAAAGGGCGGTAACCAGATCCAGGAGGACGAGTGAATGGGCCCGACGGGGCAGCAAGAGCCATCTGATCAGGCACTTGAGTTGGCTCAGGTAAAACCGGAGGTTGAAACAAGTGACGACGTCTCTCATCTCCATCAATAGTAGCAAAAGCCTCAAATAAAGAGGGCATAGTGTTTAAAATATGAGTCCAGAGAGTTTCGAACTCAGGTTTTAGACCCATCAAGAATTGGTAGGTGTGATGGCGATTGAGACGTCGGAGAGCAATAGTAGCTGCTTCAGGCGAAAATTCACTAAGAGGCTCGCACTGAGCCAGTTCCTCCCAATAGGACTGAAGGTAGCCAAAATAATCAGCAACTGAAAGACCTAATGTAGCCTGAGAAGCCTGTGCAGCATCCCGATAAAGTTCAAAGATACGAGAATCATTTCACTCATGAACATACATTTGAATCAGAGAGGTCCATAGGCTGGAAACAGTATCATGAAACATGAACATATGAGAAATCTGATCTTCCATAGAGTTAAATAACCACCTCAAAATGGTGCACTTATCAATATCCCACTGAGCAAATGTAGGATCAGAGAGCACTGGTTTGGGTACAGTGCCTAGAATCCATCCAGATTTGCCTTTGCCTCCAATATAGAGACGGAAAGAATGGGACCATGCAGCAAAGTTCCTTCCACTCAACAACACACTAGTAATCCGTTGAGCAGGGGTGTGTTGAGAAAGAGATAGATCTGGACGAGCAGGAGTAATAGCTGGAACAGGATCAGTATTTTTTTCATCGTGAGCCGTCTGAAACCCAAGAGAAAACCAACACAATTTTGGAAAATCGAGGATGGGGGGGTTACCCAGAACAGGTGGAGCACAGATGGGGCAACTGGAGACCAAATAATGGTCTGAAAGAGAGATGAGAAGGAGCATTAAGGCTCTAATGCATCACAGGGATGCAGGAGAGGCCCACAGAGGGGCGGAGAACAGCGCAAAGGCTGTCAGAGAGACACAAAGGCCTCGGTGGGGAATTGGGAGGTGCGCCGGAGCCCTGGGGGGCTTGTAGGACCCTCAGCTGGAGGTGGGGGGGCTACACCGAGGTGGGCTGGGGGTGGGAAGTGGCACGGCGAGCCTAGGAGAGGCTGTGGGTGGCGGCGGCTGGTCGTGGGGAGCTAGGATTTGGTGTTCTGTTGTGGCTCTAATACCAAGAAGAAAGATGGAAGAATAATTGTTGTGTTATTCATAGGGGTGGGCAAATAGTTCAGTTAACCGAAATTCGAATCGAACAGAACCGAAATTTTTAATTTAGTTCGGTTAATTCGGTTTTGAAAATTCAGTTCAGTTTGAAACTAAACTGAAATTAATAATATAGTTCAGTTTTCGGTAGCAAGGTTCCAAACCGAACTGAACCGAAAAACTGAATTATTATTAAAGTATATTTTTGTATTATATATATATATATAATACACTTAAGTTAAAACTAAAAGGAAAACCTAAAGTCCCTAAAACAGACATGCACTCCTCACTTTCTCTGAAACTCAGTCGCCGCACACACAGTCACTCACGGCGAGCCGCCGTCGCCTCCTCGGCTCCTCCTCAGCGTCACAACCACCGACCCCCCCTCACCCTCATGACCGTCGCCTAAGCCTCTCCCTCCCCAAGTCCGACAGCCCCTCACCTTAACGACATCCCTTAGTCCGACAACCTGACCCTCAGTCCGACGACCAACAATACCGAAGATGGGAACATTTTAGCCAACAAAAATCAGATCGAGAACAAGTTTCAGAACATTCACACAAATTAGATCAGAGCTTGAAAGAGGTATTTGTCCTAATTTCTTTCTTGTGCATAAAAAATGGCCTAATTTCTTTCTTGATCGGAGCTTCAAAGTGGTATTTGTCCTAATCAGATCGGAGCTTCAAAGAGCTTTTTGCCTTTTTGAGTCTAATGACAGCTTTGCTGATTGGAGTCTCTATTGGGGTGCTTGAAATGAGACCACACTTATAGCTCTTGATAGCAGTTCTTCTCCAATTTCTCTCTCTACAAAGTATAAAGTGGGTTTTGTTTTATCTCTTTAGTAGTTCAGTCAATGTATTGTGTTTGCAGATTGCAGATTGTAAGTTCTCTCTCTATTGTGTTTGCACATTTTGGTCTTATCTCTTGATTGGAGCTTCACTGCTTGTGAAATGAAAAAAAAATAATAATAATAATAGTTTATAGTTATTATTATTATTTCGGTTAACCGAAATATCTAAACCGAACCGAAATTTTATTTGAGTCACCGAACAGAATTAACATAAATATATTTTAGTTCAGTTTCAGTTTGTTAGTTTCCAAACCGAACTGAATAAAACCGAACCGAATTGTCCCGAAGCAAACCGAACAGACCTAATGCCCACCCCTAGTTATTCATTCATAATGTGTATATATACAAGCTAGGAAAAACAGGAAAAAAAAAAAAAGGAAATAAAGAAAAGAAAAGGAAATAGACAACTATAATCAATTACAATCAATCTATTTCTAATTAGTCCGTGAATAAGTTTGACTATAATAAATATATATTCTAACAAGTTCAATGGGAGCCCTTTTTTGGAGAACCTGAGTAGGTAGTCTATTAATGAGGTATGTAGCCGGAAGGACCGCATCACCCCAATATGATTTGGGAGCATTAGCCGTGAAAAGCATAGAACGAGCAACATTAAGTAAGTAACAATTCTTGCGTTCTGCTACCCCATTTTGTTGTGGGGTGTTTGTGCCAACCGTCGGATGAATAATACCTCTCGAAGAAAAGAAATTTCCTAGACCCAAATCTATGTATTATCCCCCTTGATCAGAACGGGGTATCTGAATTCCCTTTCCAAATTATGTCAACACCATTTGATAGAAGTTTTGGAAAATGGAAAATGCTTCATTTTTGTTTTTCATCAGGTAAATCCAGGTGCTACGTGAATAATCATCAACAAAGCTAACAAACCAACGATAACCCTTTAAAGATAAAATATGAGAAGGACCCCATACATCAGAATGAACCAAAGTAAAAGGAGCTAAACTTTTATTAACACTCGGTGCAAAAGACGCCCGGTGATGTTTCCCGAGTTCATATTACTCACATAGATATTCTAAAACATCTTTATGAACAAGTAAAGACAGAAATAAATGCTTAAGTATATAGAATGAGGGGTGGCCTAGCCAAAGCCAAATATCTACTGACTTATTCTCAGAAACTATAGTGTGGTGCGCTCTTTTGGTTCCTCCATCCAACAGTGTATAGGGCTGCGGCACAGGCCTTTAGGGTTCTGGGGAGTGCGGCGCAGGTGTGGGTGGGTAGTGGTGAGGGCGCAGGTGTGGGTGGGTAGTGGTGAGGGCGCAGGTGGTGGGTGGTGGTGGTGGTGATGTACATTGCAGGTGGTGGTGGGTGTTAGGGCATAGTGGATTTAGATGGCTCTGATACCATATTAACAAGGTATTTTGTGAAGCTTAGGGTTAAACAATGTTGGAAAATTTGAATGAGAAATTGGTTTTTATTTGCATGGATTTTTGGTCATGCGACTCATGCCAAACAAACCCTTAACCGAATGGATATGACTGTTGACGAATAGTTTCCTTTCGAAAGGTTGTGACTGTTGACGAACAGTTTCCTACAACCTATATATATGGATCTTGTTCATTCATTTGATATAGAATATACGAATTTCTCTCTCTCTCTCTCTCTCTCTCTCTCTCTCTCTCTCTCTCTCTCTCTCTCTCTCTCTGCATATTAGAATTAAGTATGTTCGAGTAATATACATATATTTGCGTTCGCTGGGTTCTGCATATTAGAGTGCAACTTATACAGAATTGTAAATCCGTTCTATCTTGGGAGACGATTGTTCATCAACCTTGTGCACCGAGAGGGAGCAAATTCATCTTAAGGAATCAGTGTTGACACTGGGCTCGTGTTCTTTCTCAAATTATAATTCTATATTTATTTCCATCCCCAATCAGTAAATATTTCTATTTTCAGATTTATACATATATATTTTGAATAACAAACAATGTGTTCCACCCTCTATATTATTATGAATAATAAGAATCAAATATTACAATATGACCCAAAGACTAAACACAAATTAAATAACAAATAATAGTAAAAGGCTAATATCTAACACTTATCTTATTAATCGCCTTTTGACTCGGGTTTTAAACAAACGCCCCGTGGAAGTTCTTTCAGACACTTCTCCGTTGTTTTCTATTGCTCCTCGAGTTTTTGGTTGTGTTTGTTTTGTTCACGATCATTCTACTACTCGTGGAAAATTAGATCCATAGGCTATTAAGTGTGTTTTCGTAGGCTACTCAAAGGTTACAAGTGTTACCATCCTCCTTCTCGTAAATAGTTTGTCTCCATGGATGTCACTTTCCATGAGTCTCAGTCCTCTTCTAGCTCTGAGTCACCTCTTCAGGGGGAGTCGTGGTATGTAGAAGAGGAGCCTATATCTTCTTCTTTGCCTCCGGTCATAGTTCACAAGAGACGGAATCTGAAATGGGAATGAATGAGGGAGAACATGAAGTTGAAAAGAAGGAAATGAGAGTGAGTGAGGTAAAAAATGAAATTGAAGAGGAGATACCTTTGGAAGATGTTTGTACTCCACCAACAGAGAAGAAGTCGTTGGTTTATTCAAAAGGCACCTGGAGCAAGTCCAAGAATAAAGAAACCGCTCCTCTACTCTCCCACTGACATCTCCTTCAAGTGTTGAGGACCAAGGTAACTTCGATGTTCTTATTGTTGATCGCAAAGGTGTGAAGGATTACCCAACATCCTATTCTAATTTCGTATCTTACTCTCATCTGTCTCCCTCCTATAAATATTTTCTTTCAAAAATTGCTTCTGTGTCTGTTCCTAACAATGCTCTTGTTGATCCCAAGTGGAAGTTTGCTATGATCGAAGAGATGAAAGCTCTTCGTAAGAATGGCACTTGATAATTGATGAGGTTACCTGAGGGCAAAAGAACTGTGGGGTGCAAGTGGGTGTACACATTGAAGCATAAGGCTGATGGTTCCATTTAGAAGTACAAAGCACGTCTTGTTGCTAAGAGATTCACACAGACCTATGGGATTGATTATCAGGAAACATTTGCTCCCGTTGCAAAGATGAATTATGTTCAGGTCCTTCTGTCATTAGCCGCCAACTTTGGGTGACCTCTTCACCAGTTTGATGTGCGGTCACCAATTTGATGTGGAGAATGCTTTTCTTCACAATGATCTGGATGAGGAGGTATATATGGATATTTCTCCAGGTTTCGAGGATGTCAAGACAGAAGGGAAGGTATGCTGACTCAAAAAGTCACTACATGGATTAAAACAGTCTCCAAGAGCATGGTACGAGAGGTTTACCCAAGCTATGATCAGATATGGTTTCAAACAAAGTCAGGCCGACCATACACTGTTCATTAAGCATTCACCACAGGGCAAGACTTCAACCCTGATTGTGTGTGTGGATGATATTGTTCTGACTAGGGATGATCTAGAAGAAATGCATAAGTTAAAAGAGCATCTGTCTAGAGAGTTTGAAATCAAAGATCTGGGAGCCCTTTAATATTTTTTGGGAATTGAAGTAGCTAGATCCAAGCATGGGATCTTTATTCCCCAAAGGAATTATGTTCTTGATTTGTTAAACGAAACTAGAATTCTTGGGTCCAACACATGTGATACTCCAATAGAGTTAAATCAGAAGCTTGCTGAAGATAGTAGTGAAGCAGAAGTGGATAAAGGGAGATATCAAAAGGTTAGTGGGAAAACTCATTTACCTTTCGCATACTTGCCCAGGCATTGCCTTCACTGTCAGTGTTGTTAACCACTTCATGCATGCTCCCAGTGTAACACATATGGAGGCAATTTTCATAATCATAAGGTACTTGAAATCAGCTCCAGGAAAGGGCTTTTTTTTTGCTAGACATTACCACCTTCGAATGGAAGCATACCCAGATGCTGATTAAGCTGGTTCTCTGACAGACAGAAGGTCCACTTCAGTATATTGTACTTTTGTGGGTGGTAATCTTGTCACACGGAGAAGTTAGAATCAAAATGTGGTAGCTAGATCTAGTGCAGAGGCTGAGTTCAGAGCTATGGCACAAGATGTATGCAAGCAACTATGCATCAATTGTTGGACTTGAGACTTGATCACAGTGACTCTATAAGATTATATTGTACAACAAGTCTGCTATAAATACTGCCCACAATCCAGTGCAACATGATTGGACCAACATTTGGAGATTGATAGACATTTTATCAACGAGAAAATTAGTAGTGGTATGATCTGTACTCCATTTGTGAAGACCGGTGATCAACTTGCTAACTTCTTACAAATGGAGTTGGGAGTAAATCGTTTCACTTTGCTCTTAGCAACCTTGGAATGAGAGATATTTTGTACCAGCTTGAGGGGGAGTGTTAGAAGTCTTATTATTTCTCTTTTCTTTAGTGTGTTATGACAAAGGGGTATTTATTGTATTTTTCTACTTTCTTCTTCTTTGTTGGCATATAATAAAATAGAGGACACAGTTTCTGTCTCTCATTTTTTTTGCCCTAATTATTTCCACAGTTAGGGTCTTGTACTCGACATCCTATAGCCTACTTCGTGTGCTACTCTCATTTGTCTCCATCTTATAGAGCCTTTATTTCAAAACTTGCGACTGCATATGTTCCTAACCTTGTTCAGGATACTCTTGATGATTCCAAGTGGAAACATGCTAGTGGGCAGCAAGTGAGTGTATACGGTATAGCACAGTGCAGATGGTTCTATAGAGAGGCACAAAGCCCGCCTTGTTGCAATGGGCTTCACTCAAACCCATGGGGTGGATTATCAGGAGACCTTTGCGTCGGTTGTCAAGATGAACTCAGTCAAGGGACCTCTCGCTTGCAGCCAATCTTGATTAGTCACTTCACTGGTTTGATGTGAAGAATGCTTTCTTTCATGGTGATCTCAAGGAAGGGGTGTATCTGGTTGTTCCTCCTAGCTTTGAGAACTCCAAAACGGAGGGAAAAGTGTGCAGACTCAGGAAGTCCTTATATGGCCTCAAACAATCCCCAAGAGCTTGGTTTGCGATATTCACTCGAGCAATGCTTAGATATGCCTTCAGAGGCTGATCACACATTGTTCATTAATCATTCCTCACAAGGTAAAACCACTGCTCACATCGTATACGTTGATAATATTGTGGTTATAGGGGATGACTTTGAAGAAATGCTACAGTTGAAGAAGTATGTGACCAGAGAACTTGAAATAAAAGATCTTGATACGAATGCAATTGAAGACTCAAATTCATGAGAACTTGGATACAAATTTAAGAACTATTTTGGGAAGAAAACCTCCACTAAAAATCTCAATGACTCACTTTGTTTCAATGTTTTGAAAACCGGACTGTTCGGCGAACAATAAAAATGACAAGGTCACGGGTCACTGGATTAACCGTAAATATTATTTATAATTAAAATATTAAAAAATACATATATATGAAAAAAAATTTAAAAGGTTTCCAATTCAACAGCCAAATCAAATCAAAAAATATCCCAAAAACTGAACATAAACAACCCAACGACACTTATTTATACCATGTTTCACCCATGCTACCCTCACATGGTTGTGACCAAAGTACAACTAAAACAAAACAACATAAAAGTACTACTACTATTAGTACCACTGTTAAAATATAAAGTACTACATCACTTGGCCGAAGGTGTTTGCGAATTTTTGTGGATTAGATTGTTGTTGAGGGATCTAAGACTTGATCAGACAGAATCTATGAAACTATACTGTAATAATTGGCCTGCCATTAACATAGCTCATAATCCGGTGCAACACATTCGGACCAAACACATGGAAATTGACAGGCATTTTCTTAAAGAGAATCTCAGTAGTTGTACTACTTGTACCCAGTTTGACAAAATCGGCGACCAACTGGCAAATATCCTCACCAAAGGAGTTGGGAGTAGACCGTTTCACTTTGCTCTTAGCAAGCTAGGTACGAGGGATATATTCGCACACACTTGAGGGGGAGTGTTGAGAGTTTTATTATTGTAGCTTTTATTTTATTTTTCATAAGTCCAAGGGCTTCTATGTAATTATGTTATATTTTATTGATATAATAAAAGGAGGGATGACACAATAGTCTCCCAAAGTCTGTTTTATGAAATAAAGAGAACCCAGGCCCGTAGCATACCTAGTTTAAGAAGACTCTTGGCTGAGAAAAAGACAAAGCAGTTCTTATTAAGTATTCATATGGGAACTAGGAGTTATTTTTTTAGTGTTTGTAGATAGGTACAAGGGCAAAAATAAATTACTGATATGTCATGACCTTTTCTTCCAACCTAAAATTTAGAACATTTAATTTGAGAAACTTGAGGAAGACAATCAGATATGTTAAACTTTCGCATAGACAACCTGAGTTTAAGAAGACTTTCCTTGGCAGAGAAAAGACAAAGCAGTTCTTATTAAGTCTTCATATGGGACCTAGGGGTTGTTTTTTAGTGTTTGTAGATAGGTACAAGGGCAAAAATAAATTACTGATATGTCATGACCTTTTCTTCCAACCTAAAATTTAGAACATTTAATTTGAGAAATTTGAGGAAGACAACCAGATATGTCAAACTTTCGCATAGACAACCTGAGTTTAGGAAGTAACCTACTTGTCCAGGAAATGCTTTGCATAATGCCTTGATGGTGGAATTTTGTATCCACGTGCCATCTATTGCTGAGATTCTAGGATGAGTTGTATCAGTGCTATCAAATGCTCCATCATTGGCAGCACCACAATTTACCATGAGACGGCCATTTGGCATCAATTTATCCTGCAGTTCCAACCAAGTCGCAACCTGTCCAAGAGTTTCAAAACACAAGTTGCCTATAACATCAAACAAATACCCAGTAAACCAATTGGAAATAAGGGAAGAGAAAATATCTTTTGAGAAATCAGAACAGTTGAGTTTAGAAATGGAGATTAGGGTTCGAAGAAAGAGGGAAAGAGAAGGAGACGTAAGAAAGTTAAGGCTTATTTAGCTTGCCAATGTACTGTTTATAATATATATAACCAAGAAGAAAATACAGTACGACCCTCAATATTGTAAAATAAACTCTATAACCAAAAAAAAAAATGGAGTAATTGGTCAAACCAGTGGAGCAAAAGCACCTGGAAAAACTGAGTGCTCAAATGAGTGTAAACACAACATTTTTGTAAGTCATATAGAAGAACCAACTCTTAGACCTATGCTCTTTTATAAGGATCTGCATATAAGAAACTTGCATTTGAGTCTGTTAAACTTGAAACATATTGATAAGAGTAAAACTTCATAGTCCAAAATAAGAGCATTGTTGAAGAATAGTTCATAATCTTCTTATTATTTTGTGGATCATGAAAGATATGGAAATATTTAGAATAAATTTCTGATTTGATATCATTATGGTTTTTATACCCTATATATAGGGGTGTAATTCACGGAATATCAACATCTCAATGAATATTTCTCCCTTCTATTTTATTTCTTACATGGGATCAGAGCAAGTGGTTCTCCTATGGTAGCCTTTCACTATATGCCCGCTTACCTGGCGGGTGACGACCTTGCCACCCACCAGACCACCTCTATCTAGTACATACAATATCGTGCCACTCTTTGGCCCTCTCTGTTGGGTTTGTGCCCTCAAACCATTACTTTATGTATCAGACATTGACATTTTAATATATGGATATCAGCTTTACATTTCAATATGTATGTTTCTTTCATGAGACGATTGTTAATCCTTAAGTATCGTAGTAAGTAACTCGTGTATGTATAAGATACATACAAGTGAGATACGAATTACTATTCTTTGATACTTAAGAGTTTGTCACAGTGGATTAAGAGACTGGATATCTCATCAGGTTAAGACTGTAGCATGATTAACTACCATTGGATAGAGTGATGAATCTCAATCACTAGAGTGTAACGCAGTAAGTAACTCGTGTATGTATGAGATACATACAAGTGAGATCCGAATTACTATTCTTTGATACTTAGAGTTTGTCACAGTGGATGATGAGACTGGATATCGCATCAGGTTAACACTGTAGCATGATTAATTACCATTGGATGGAGAGATGAATCTCAATCACTGGAGTGTAACTCTTAGTTAATATGTTAGTGCTTATAGTGCATTGACGGACCTGAGTTTTCCTATTGACACTCAAAACTGTCAACAGTCGATAGGAACTCATAACTTGTATAAGGTACGTGTTCTTAATCTTGAGACAATTATGAACACAGACTATGGATATAGCTGCTTTGACTTACCAATCAGTGAGGTCTATAAAAGATCAACACCTGGGTATCTTGGGTATGTCGTGTTCATAGGGTTGTGAACATATATTCTCAAGATAGAATCTACCCTCTGGTTCAGAGTAAACATTCCCTTGAGAATGTCATCAAGTTGATTACTGAGAACTGCAGTCTTGTTGATAAGAAGTTATCAACATATTTGGTAATCATGAGAGGTGAATGGGACTCAAGGAATGCAAGAAGTAATCATGATTCAGGTTGACAGTAACAGTTATCCGACTACCTGAATATGATTACGAATACTGATGGTAGAGGAACATTAATACACCATACAAGTCTAGTTATCACTTCGGATATGTTCTTTTGCATTGGAGTTCAGTTATCATTTTATAGTGGAGTAAACGTTAACTCATCAGTTGGTTAATTTGTTGATCAAAGAGTTTGGTCATGGGAATTAACAACTGGTCCGAGCCAATAATAAAGAGCCTAGGAGGTCCCACTCTTAGCTCCACTAGGATGCTTGGAAAGGCACAAGAGGATTTGTCAAGACAAGTTCGATCGATCAAAAGAGTTTCGATCGATCGATCAAAAGAGTTTCGATCGATTGAAGTCAAGACAGTTCCAATCGATCGAAAGTTCTTTAATCGATCGAAGGTTCGATTGATCGAAACAACTTCGATCAAGTCGGCTTGGAAATCTATAAATAGGGCAGCTGCGTACAAAATTTCTTAGTCGTCATTTTTCTATACCAGAGTTGCAGAAACTGTTTAGGGTTATTCAAGCCTTCTCTATCCTCCCTATTAGGAGTCCCACCAACCTTAGTCTTTCCGACGAGCATCCATAGGAGTCATAAGGGTGAAAACAACCTAGAGGAGGCTGCTGGACGTTGAAGAATTCATAATTGGGTTCAAGACCGTAAGGTAATAATCTTCTACCTCTTGTGTGTACACATCTATAGAGTTAATAAGTAGTAGATCCAGATATACTAAAAAGTTTTTGGACTTTGTTTTCCGCTGCGCATTTAAATAAATGTTTAAACCTATTTTTCCTTCAATTGGTATCAAAGCCTCGCTTATTTGGATCTATAGATGCGTTTTGGAACACTAAATTGATTTGCATGTTGGTTTTAGGCATGTTTTGAAACTGCATCGTCACAGATCTGTTTCTGCGGTGTTTTCGCAGCAGAAAACAAATCTGTGATTGCATTGGATGCATGGCCGTTTCGATCGATTGAACCTATTTCGATCGATTGAAACTGTCTGTGTTCGATCGATTGAAAGAGTTTCGATCGAGCGAAAGCTAGCGATCGAATTTGCTTCGATTAATCAAACATAGTTTTCTGTCCAGATATCTTTTCACAGTTTTAAAACTATACACTTTTCAATTTTTATACTATCCTGGAAAAATTTTAAATTTGTTTGTGGGAATTTAAGTTCAATCGACTGAAGCTTTTTCAATCAATCGAAATGTGACAGAGAACCAGACTAATTACTTCCATAAAGTGTTTATGGTGTATGCGAATAAATTAGTAGTTCCAATGGTTATATATTCTGTTATATATGCGTGGTTGTTTGTGCAACTAACCTTTTGCAGCAAAGATTAGTCCACCATCTCCCATGGCACCGATCTTCAACAAATTGTATTATGTATTTAATTGTTATTGGTGATTGTTGTAATTAAATTTTGGTTTGTTTTAAGGCAGGTGTAAAGGGCGCTGCGGCTTCATTCCTGCGAATAGGAAAGTCGCACCGGTTTCCCTAGCCTTTTATTTTATTGCTGTATTTTCTATTCTAGATAAATTGTAAACTTCGAAAGAAGCATAGATCCAATGTAATAAAATTAGAAAGCCCATGAAGATGGAGCCGGAGGTGACCAAACCAAGGAGGAGGATCTATGGAGATAGAACCATGAGAGATAGAGGCATATGAATGCTTTTATTTCATTTTAGTTTTTTGTTTTATGTGCTTGGTTTGTGATTGGCGTTTTATACATTGTTACTACTTTCATGCACGTAAAACAAGTTTTCTAAAACAAAATTCAAAAACCGTTTTAACTCATTAGTAGACATTAGATGTCTACGGGCAATGAGTAGAAACAATTTTTCAAAAGCAAAATCCTTAATTATTAAATCTAGTGGGAGAGGGACTTATTAATATAACTCCCATGATCCTCCATTAACGGTTCACTATAAGATGAGAAGTGCATTCTG
Organism: Hydrangea macrophylla; assembly: GCA_033977485.1. Classification (NCBI taxonomy): domain Eukaryota; kingdom Viridiplantae; phylum Streptophyta; class Magnoliopsida; order Cornales; family Hydrangeaceae; genus Hydrangea; species Hydrangea macrophylla. Next base: position 111,588,148 of record CM066995.1, read on the forward strand.
TGTCACCTCGCCAGGGGTGATTATTCCATACAGAGGGTACACTGCTCATTGGTTACTAGATGTGAACTTTCTACGGATAGGATCAATCAGAGGTATTAGAGAGTGACCACCACAAGGACACAATACTTGAGGTGGTTGTAATTGGATCCTAGTTAATGGTACACACCAGCTAAGCTATGAATAAGGGATCCAACAAGGGGCATTATTCATAAACTTGGAGATCAAATAGGTTCGGGAGTCATAACTTGTTTTGCAAGAGTTGCATAACGTACAAGTCATGATTAATCAAAAGATCGAGTATTGACCGCCACACGAAGGCTTTATTCTTTTGTTTTGATATTCCGACGACTTTGTTTTAAAAATAAGAGTTTTAAGAATTCATTTATTCCAAACTGCCAAATTCTGATATCCATATTTAAATTGTCTTTTCATTTTTTCAGTAAATCATAATGTCTGGATTTGCATTTAGCTCACTAGCCACTATACTCACTCAGAAAAAGTTAACTGGAAATAACTACACAAAATGGAAACGTAACATAGACATCGTTTTAACTGCGGAGAATCACATATATGTCCTCACCACCCCATGCCCTGAAGAACCCGCGGCAAATGTTTGGCAGCTGCCAGACGCGAGTTCGACAAGTGGAAGAAGTCGAATGGGATGGCTCGTTGCTACATATTGGCCTCTATGGCTAATGTGTTACAACACAAATACCAGTCGAATGATTCTGCCAGTGTCATTATCAAATCCCTGAAAGAAATGTTTGGGGAGCATGGCAGACCTGCTAGACAGGTTGCTATGCAGAAGATAATGAGTGCCAAGATGTCGAAAGGGACTCCAGTCAAAGAACATGTTTTAAAAATGATTGGTTATTTGAACGAACTAGAGACCTTAGGTGCCAACATTGACGCACAGACCCAAATTGATATGATCCTCAATTCGCTGTCGCCGTCATTTGATCAATTTAAACTAAGCCATAATATGAATCAAATGAATTTTTCAATGAGCGAATTAATGAGTATTTACTGGCAGCGGAAGGGGTGATCAAGCCTGGGGGCAACGTTTTGAAAGTTGAGAAAAACTCTTCCTCCTCCCGATCTACGCCGAAAGGTAAGAAAGGGAAGAAAAAGACGGGCATTGATGGTCCAAGTGTTGAACCGGTTCCAAAGATTGCAAAATCCAAGGGAAAAAGTAAGGGAAAGGGACAGGTGGATGGCCAAAGCAAAGAAAAGTATTTCCAATGCGGTGAGAAGGGCCACTGGAAGAGAAACTGTCCACAATTCTTAGCTACAAGAATTCAAGGTATGATAGAATCACATGTGATTGAAGTAAGTTTTATAACGGATACTTAAAACACTTGGTGCATTGATTATAGTGCGACTAACCATATCTGTAATTCGTTGCAGGGGTCAAATCAACCAGGAAATGCAGTGATGGGGAGATCGTGCTAACTCTGGGATCTAGAGCAACCGTTCCCGCGGTTGCTATAGGAGTGGTAGTTTTAGAATTTGAGGACAATAAGACTTCAGTTTTATCATATGCAATTTACGTCCCTGACGTAATTTAATTTCAGTCTCTGATTTATCGAATAAAGGTTATTCTTTTTATTTTGGAGCTGAAGTGGTCATTAAAAGGAATGGTTCTTTTAAATGTTCTGGTGTTAAAACTAATGGCTTGTATATGATCACTCCGAATATTTCTAATGATTCTAATGTGGAACTTAATAACTTAGTGGTAACTGTACCATCTAAAAGAAAGAAACCTTCCACTAATTCAACAAGGCTTTGGCACATGAGGTTGGCCATATTAATCTAAATAGGATTGGCAGACTAGTCAAAGAAGGGATCTTAGGCGATTTGTTTCTCGAACCAATGGAAGTCAACGAGTCTTGTTTAGAGGATAAGATGACCAAAATGCCCTTTCCTGCAAAGGGCAATAGGTCCAATGCATTGTTGGAATTAGTTCATATTGATGTGTGTGGACCAATAAATATTAGAGCAAGGGGTGGTTATGAGTATTTCATCACATTTACTGATAAACACTCTAGGTATGGATATGTGTACCTAATGCAACACAAGTCTGAAGCCTTTGAAAAGTTTAAAGAGTTTATGGCTGAAGTGGAGAAGCAATTGGGCACACATATCAAGGTCATTCGATATGATCGAGGTTACGAGTACCTCTCTAATGAGTTTATTGATCACCTCGTACAGAATGGGATTCTGTCACAGTTGACTGCACCCGGTACGCCTCAACAGAATGGTGTAGCGGAGAGAAGGAACCGGACTCTTTTAGACATGACTAAGTCAATGATGAGTTATTCCGATTTGCCATTATTTCTTTGGGGTTATGCTTTGGAAACCGTTGCATACATACTAAATCTAGTTCCAAGCAAATCCGTTCCTAAGACACCACGGGAGATGTGGATTGGACGCAAGCCCTCTTTGCAACATCTCCGAATATGGGGGTGTTCAGCACATGTGCTGAAAGGAAAGATGAGCAAATTGGAAACTATATCAAAAGTATGTTACTTTGTAGAGTATCCAAATGGTACTTATGGATGGTATTTTTATGATCCAAGGGAACAGAAAGTGATTGTTAGTACAAATGATGTTTTCTTGGAGGATGATTATATCATGAACCATAAACCTAAGGGAATGATAGATCTGAAAGAGATAGAAGGAGAGCCCTCAGTGCTACCCGTAGTTAATAACGATGTAAGACAAGAAAATACCACTTCTTCACCCATTTCCACACCGGTACCTCGTCGTAGTGGCAGGATGGTCAGCCAGCCTGACAGATACATGCTCTTAGGAGAAGTTTTTGAAACGGTCTCCATAGAATCTGAATGTAATCCTACCACGTACGAAGAGGCAATTGCTGATGTTGATTCAGCTTATTAGGTTAAAGCTATGAAGGCTAAATTGGAATCTATGGATTCTAATCAGGACTGGGATCTTGTAGAACTTCCTGCCAATATTAAACCCGTTGGCTGTAAGTGGATCTACAAGAGGAAAAGAGAATCTGATGGAAAGGTTGAGACCTTTAAGGCAAGGCTTGTAGCGAAAGGTTATACTCAAAGAGAGGGTGTTGACTATGAGGAAACCTTCTCGCCGGTAGCCATGCTCAAGTCCATCAAAATACTCTTATTCATTGCGGCATGCCTGGATTATGAGATCTGGCAGATGGACGTCAAGACTGCATTCTTGAATGGCAATCTTGAGGCGGACATCTATATGGAGCAACTAGAAGGGTTCACATCTGGTGGGAAAGGTAACTTGGTATACAAGTTGCAAAAGTCTATTATGGGCTTAAACAGGCATCCAGAAGTTGGAACATTCGTTTTGACCAAGCGGTCAAGTCGTTTGGTTTCATACAGAATCTGGATGAACCTTGTGTATACAAGAAGTGTGAAGGTAAAGTGGTGGCTTTTCTTGTGCTTTATGTTGATGACATTCTACTCATTGGAAATGATGTAGGGATATTGTCATCAATTAAGGTTTGGCTAGCTAGTACTTTCGATATGAAGGATCTTGGAGAGGCGAGCTATATCCTTGGGATAAAACTCTTTCACGATCGTAAGCGAGAGATAATGGGATTATCTCAAGCTAGTTATATCGATAAGATGCTAACTACGTTTTCCATGGACAATTCAAAAAAAGGTTTATTACCTTTTCAGGTATGGTTTAGCGTTCTCCATGGACCAATGTACTAAAACACAGGAGGAGAGAAATTGCATGACAGGAGTTCCCTATGCTTCGGCAGTGGGAAGTATCATGTATGCGATGTTATACACTAGACCAGATATCTGCTTTGTCGTTGACATGGTTAGCAGGTATCAGTCGAATCCAGGTCCAGAGCACTGGACAGTCGTTAAGCACATTCTTAAGTACTTGAGAAGGACTAAAGATTACATGCTTATGTACGGCGGGGATGAGTTGATTCCAGTGGGATACACTGACTCGAACTTTATGTCAGATAAAGATTCAAGAAAGTCAACGTCCGGACATCTCTTTACCCTGGGAGGTGGTGTTGTTTCTTGTAAGGCCCAGTCCATTCAACTCCTTAAAACCTAGGTGTTAAGGAGAGGGGAACTAAGGCCTAAAACACCGCACAGGAAATAACACATCTAAGCAATGTGGGACGATAACACGCCCCCGCACGTGCGGCAAAGGCACACACGTGGATTACGAAGATATGGGACAAACAAGCTCTCTGATACCACTTGTAAGGCACAGCACATTTAACTCCTTAAAACCCAGGTGTTAAAGGAGAGGGGAATTAAAGCCTTATAAACCACACAGAGGGGCCATAAATGGGCGATGTGGGACATTCCAACTCACCCCCTGAACCACAGGAGCCGGACAGTCAACATACCCTGGACCACAATAGCCGGACACTCGGCACGCCGGACGACAAGTCCAACCAAGCTTTGATACCACTTGTAAGGCCCAGCCCATTCAACTCCTTAAAACCCAGGTGTTAAGGAGAGGGGAACTAAGGCCTTATACACCGCACAAGCAACAACACATCTAAGCGATGTGGGACGACAACACTGTTAGTTAGAGGAGCATTAAGTAGAAATGCATTGCAGACTCAACTACGGAAGCTGAATATGTGGTTGTTTATGAAGCCGCAAAGGAAGCTGTTTGGCTCAAGAAGTTCCTTATGGAGCTCGAGGTGGTACCAGCATTGCTGTCACCTATTACGCTATACTGCAATAATAGTGGGGCAGTGGCTCAATCCAAGGAGCCAAGAAACCACGGAAAAGGAAAGCACGTAGAGCAGAAATATCATCTAATTCGAGATATTGTTCAACGTAGAGATGTGACTGTCACCAAGATTGCCACCATTGACAATCTTGCGGATCCGTTTACAAAGGCCTTGCCACAGAAGGTCTTTAATCGTCATCTAGATAGTCTAGGTCTCAGATATAGTCTTGAATGGTTATGAGTGCAAGTGGGAGTTTGTTGAATTTGTGCCCTCAAACCATTACTTTATGTATCAGACATTGGCATTTTAATATATGGATATCAGCTTTACATTTCATTATGTATGTTTCTTTCATGAGATGAATTACTATTCTTTGATACTTAGAGTTTGTCACAGCGAATGATGAAACTGGATATCTCATCGGGTTAACACTGTAGCATAATTAACTACCATTGGATGGAATGATGAATCGCAATCACTGGAGTGTAACTCTTAGTTAATATGATAGTGTTTATAGTGCATTGACGGACCTGAGTTTTCCTATTGACACTCAAAACTATCAACAGTCGATAGGAACTCATAACTTGTATAAGGTACGTGTTCTTAATCTTGAGACGATTATGAACACAGACTATGGATATAGCTACTTTGATTTACAAATCAGTGAGGTCTATAAAAGATCAACACCCGAGTATCTTGGGTATGTCATGTTCATAGGGTTGTGAACATATATTCTCAAGATAGAATCTACCCTTTGGTTCAGAGTAAGCATTCCCTTGAGAATGTCATCAAGTTGATTACTGAGAACTGCACTCTTGTTGATAAGAAGTTATCAACATATTTGGTAATTATGAGAGGTGAATGGGACTCGAGGAATACAAGAAGTAATCATGATTCAGGTTGACAGTAACAGTTATCCGACTACCTGAATATGATTATGAATACTGATGGTAGAGGAACATTAGTACACCATACAAGTCTAGTTATCGCTTCGGATATGTTCTTTTGCATTGGAGTTCAGTTATCATTTTATAGTGGAGTAAACGTTAACTGATCAATTGGTTAATTTGCTGATCAAAGAGTTTGGTCATGGGAATTAACAACTGGTCTGAGCCAACAATAAAGAGCCTAGGAGGTCCCACTCTTAGTTCCACTAGGATGCTTGGAAAAGCACAAGAGGATTTGTCAAGACAAGTTCGATCATCGATCGAAAGAGTTTCAATCGATTGAAGTCAAGACAGTTCTGATCGAAAGAGTTTCAATCGATCGAAGGCTTAAAGTTGGTTTGGAATTCTATAAATAGGGCAGCTGCGTACAAAATTTCTTAGCCGTCGTTTTTCTATACCAGAGCTATAGAAATTGTTTATGGTTATCCAAGTATTCTCTATCCTCACTATTAGGGTTCCCACAAACCCTAGTCTTTCCGACGAGCATCCATAAGAGTCATAAGGGTGAAAACAACCTAGAGGAGGCTACTGGAAGTTGAAGAATTCATAATTGGGTTCAAGACCGTTAGGTAATAATCTTCTACCTCTTGTGTATACACATCTATAGAGTTAATAAGTAGTAGATCCAGGCATACCAAAAAGTTTTTGGACATTGTTTTCCGCTGCGCGTTTAAATAAATGTTTAAACCTATTTTTCCTTCACTCTCGGCTCTCCGCCCTCATGAGATCTAGGCCCTTGTGGCACTCTTAACACTCTACGCCCTCGTAGCACTTTCGGCCATATAGGCTCTTGGCCCTCATGACACTCTTGCCATTTATGGCACTCTATGCCCTTGTGGCACTTTCAGCCCTAAGTGGCTCTTGGCCCTCATGGCACTATTGCCCCTCAAGTTGCACTATTGGCCTTTACGGCATTCTACGCACTCGGCCCTCGTGGCACTCTACACCCTCAATGCACTCTTGGCACTCGCGTCTCTCGGCCCACTCCCTAAAAGACTCTATTAGTGGTGTTGGAATGTCCAAAATCGCCCATTTATGGCCCCTCTGTGCAGTCTATAAGGCTTTAGTTACCCTCTCCTCAACACCTGAGTTCTAAGAAGTTAAATGGGTTGGGCCTTACAAGAGGTATCAGAGCTTGGTTGGACTTGTCTTCCTGCGTGCCGAGTGTCCGGCTGCTGTGGTCCATGTTGAATACTATTTTGGCAAAGCTTAGGGTTGACAACTTGTCAGACCCCTTTTATATTAAATGGAATAATAGAGAAATTACATAATGGTCATTAAGACTTAAGAAAAGAAAAGAAGTATAAAAAATAAAAAAACTTCCAACACTCCCCCTCAAGCTGGTACGAAGATGTCCGTCATGCCCAGCTTGCCAAGAGCGGAGTGAAACGGTCTACTCCCAACCCCTTTGGTAAGAATATCTGTCAATTGCTCGCCAGTCCTCACAAAAGGAGTGCACAATGTATCATTGTTCAGATTTTCCTTAATAAAGTGCATATCAATCTCGACATGTTTGGTACGATCATGTTGTACTGGATTATGAGCTATATTGATAGCAGCTTTATTGTCACAGTATAGTCTCATAGCCTCATAGGTCATGTCAAATCCAACCTCATAAGTTCACAAATGCCTTGAGTCATTGCCCTAAACTCTGCCTCTGCACTGGACCGTGCTACTACATTTTGCTTCTTACTTCTCCAAGTAACTAAATTACCTCCTACAAAGGTACAATATCCCGAGGTGGACCTTCTATGAGTCACTGAGCCAGCCCAATCTGCATCAGTATAGGCTTCAACCCTAAGATGATCATGCTTGGCAAGGTACAGGCCCTTTCCTAGAGCGGACTTTTAAGTACCGAAGTATCCAAAAGACAGCCTCCAGATGAGTCTCACGCGGAGCATGCATAAATTGGCTAACCACACTCACTGCAAATGCGATGTCGGGCGTGTATGAGACAAATAGATGAGTTTACCTACCAGTCTCTGATATCTCCCCTTATCAACTGATGTTCCACTACTGTCATCACTAAGTTTCTGATTAGGATCTATAGATACAAACCATTTTCGAGACAGAGGATGATAACACTTATACCCCTTTTTAGTAGGAGAGTAACCTATGAATACACACCTAAGGGCACGAGGATCTAACTTCCCACGAGTGGAAGCATTGTTATGACTAAAGCACACACAACCGAAGACCCGGGGAGGAATAGAAAAGAATGTTGAAGAGGGGAGGAGCACTTCAATTGGTACTCTCTTGTTCAACACGCGAGTAGGAAGACGATTAATGAGGTAAGCAGCCATTAGGACTGCCTCACCCAGTAAGACTTGGGAGCATTTAATGACAAGAGCATGGAACGAGCAACTTCTAACAAGAGACGGTTCTTGCGTTCGGCCACCTCATTTTGTTGAGGTGTATCACTGCAAGAAGTCTGATGAATTATTTCATGAGAACAGAAAAAATCTCCAAGACCAGAATCAATGTACTCACCCCCATTATCAGAACGCAAAATTTTTATGTCTGCCCCAAACTGAGTACGAATCATCTAATGGAAGGCTTTGAAAACATAAAAGACTTCCTTTTTTTCCTTTAACATATAAATCCATGTGACACAAGAAAAAATCATCGATGAATGTAACAAACCATCTATGACCTTTTAATGACACAATACGAGATGGATCCCAAACATCATAATGGAATAAAGCAAAAGGGACAGAACTTTTTGTGGAACTTAGAGGAAAAGATGCACAGTGATGCTTTCCAAGTTCACAAGACTCACATAAAAACTCGGAGGCCTTTTCATCTAAGACAACTGAAGGAAATAAATGTTGAAGTAAAGAGAAAGGAGGGTGTCCCAATTGAGGACAACAAGCTATTTGGGCAAGCTGGGGTTGAGCAACTCTTGGTAAATTACTAACGTGCCCATACCTTTTCCAAGAATGTAAAGAAGTCGCACTTCCGCACAAAATGTTTGACAGCCTGTTTAGTTTTTAATGAGTGGCTGTGATTGACTCCATTAGACTCCATATATTGAATATAACTATGATAATCAATAATGTGATGATATATAATTAAATATGTATTTCATTAATATTCTCAATTAATTCAATAAAATTGACTACTAAATATCAAAATAATAAAAACAATAACCTGTATTAAAACATGATGATATATTAGTAACAACATATATTATTCATATAATAATTAATTACATCATTAATATGCCTATAAAATACTAACAACTACCATTGATTATATACACAATTGATTGACTTAATTTGTTATCTAACTAGTTAATTTTTTACTAACAATTACTCATATGTATTCTTAAAATAAAAACTATGCATGCAATAGTAATATAATAGATTACAATAGAAGGGCACAATTGTCTTTAAGACACTCAAAATCATTCCTTCATTCAAGTACCCAGACACTTGAATAATCTATTATGCCACCAAAAACACTTTTACAATACATTTCCCAAACACTATAACTAACCAAACCAAGCCTTGAGTCCCAATCAATTCTTTTGCACGGTCAAGAGCTATATGCTAATTTAAATGATATATATTCATATCATGTTGCACTACATACTCCCAAGTCAGTCTAGGTCTGCCCCTTGCTTCTATAGGTATTCGTTGCACATGGCCAAACCATCGAAGTCTATTCTCCCTCAACTTACCCTCAATATGTGACACTCCTACAGTCTCTCGAATGTACTCATTTCTAATTCTATCTTTCCTAGTCTGACCACATATCCATCTTAGCATCCTCATCTCAGCTACGCTCATTTTGCTAATGTGTTGTTTCCTAGTTGCCCAACATTATGTCCCGTAGATCATAGTTGGCCTAATAGTTGTCCTGCAAATTTCCCTTTCAACTATGCTGGTATTCTCCGGTCACACAATACGCCGGAAGCACTCCTCCACTTAAGCCAGCCTACTTTTTTATGGGTCACATCATCACCAATCTCTCCATCTTTAATGGTCATCGAACCTACATAGCAAAAGTGTTTCCTCTTTGGAATCTCTTGATTTTCAACCTTCACTTCTTCGCTGTCTCTACTTCCATTGTTACTAAAACTACATTCAATGTATTCTGTTTTCGTCCTACTTATCTTTAGCCCTTTTGTCTCCAGTGCTTCTCTCCAAGTTTCAAGTTTATTGTTGAGTCCCCCTTTAGTCTCATCAACCAAGACAATATCATCTGCAAACAACATACACCATGGGACCTCATCTTGAATTTGTCTAGTCAATTCATCCATAATTAGGGCGGATAAATAAGGGCTCACGGCCAACCCTTGGTGTAGGCCTACGGTAATTGGGAATTTACTTGTTTCTCCGGCCGGGATCTAATTGTAGTCAACCATAATCTATTACGACAAAAACTATCGCAAACGCAAAGTAAAAGCTGCCCCAATAGGCTTAATTGTCCATCTCTTCAAATTGATGTAATTGCTTGTATCATGTACTGATCATGATAGTTATTTATATGACCGATATTTAAGTTCTTTGAGTTTATTCTTGCTCACATATCCAAATGTCTCATGTGGATTTTCTCTACTCGCTTCATTGCTAATCTAGGAAGCACCGACACTTCAAATGGAGTGCTGTATTTGTGTCTGACACACCTCCGACACAGACACGCGGGCATCACGCCTCCGACACGTGTCAGACGCACCAAAAACATGTTTGGACTTTTTAATTTATTTTTGAAATCCGACACAACATCGACACATCTCCGACACGTTCCCGGCACACCATCGACACGGCTCTAAAACTTTCCCACAACGGTTTGGTTTTTTATTTATTTATTTTAGTGAAGTCTTGAATGTTGTGGGCGAAAGCTCTAAAATGTAAAATATAGTTAGAAAGAGGGGTTTATTTTGAAAAGTTAAAAACATTTTATGATAAATAGAAGGAATATTAGAAAGTTGAAGGACTTAAAATAAGTCGTGGTAGTATTGTTATTATATTTTCCTGTTAAAATATTGTTGTTAGGAACTTAGGAGGTAATTTACTTAACATCTTAGTTCTTAGTTATCTTAAGAATATCATTATTTTAATTTTGTATGGTTTTATATTTTATATACATATATATATATATATATATTATAATTAATATTTTCTGTGTCACCGTCGTTTCGTGTCGCGTTTTATTTAGGATTTGCCGTGTCGCCGTTTCATTTCGTGTCGTGTCTGTGTCGCCGTATTCATGACAGTGCTTCTTAGTTGCTAATGTCCTTGTCAACTCATGACAAAAGGGCGACAGTACATAAGACGTGACAAAGTATTGATTATACAAAGAAGTAGTTATATATGAATGTTTGTTTTCCTTTATATGAGAGAGGGACTGTTTATTCATTCGTGGCATATCTGTGTTTTTTCTTTCAAATCTCTATACGTGAAAAAGGTTTCTTTAGTGTTTTGTTTTCAAGAGACAAGTTTCTTCACATTGTACATCTCATGTGAGCAAGATGAGTTTGCTGAGTCGTAGACTATGATTTTAATTCTTTTTTGGTTAGAGAGTGACTTTTAATTCTTTGAATTCTTGAGTGTGATCTGTCACAAAATTTCCAAAGGGAAGATTGTTGAGTTGAAAATATTAATGTTACACCATGGAAAATTCCAAATGACAAATAAAACTCATGTTAAGGTCTGTTTTGAGTCCAAGAAAGTGCTCTTCCATCTACCTCCTAAAATTAATTTCAGAGCTGCACTACCAAATACGCTTGAATCCTGGTTATTATAAATGAGACAACAGAAGCTTTATGCTAAAAAAAACCATAAAGTAGAGTATATAACATCTAATCTTTATGAGCATTGTTCAACTCTATGCATGAGTAAAATACGTCCCAACCCTCAAGTCCATTGATTTATGTAATAACCTGGGTTCATACCTCTTGCAATTGGGGCAGAACCTTTCCATCAGAAAACAAGTCGATGACTATGCCTGGATAATAATTGTAAGAACAGATGAGCAAAAGCACTGTAGATTTTCTTTTCCAAACGGAAATCAAAGTAGGACACAATTAAACTGAGCAAAAGACGTGCAATAAAAAATGAGCGATATAAGGTGAATGCAAACGAAGGTGCAGAGGATGCTGAAGGGGAATTCAGTTAATAATGCATGAAGAATTTGAAACGTTATTCTTTCGTTGAAGATAAGACCAATTAAAGGGAGGAAAACGAACCAGAATTTATGTTTTCATTTTCAAATAACTGCCTGCTGCCGACAGTTCTGAACAGATTATGTCGAGAAGGCAGTAAGGACAAAGATAATGAAACTCTATATGTGGCCAAATAAATTTACGGGAGAGCTTTACCAGCATATCCTCCAGGAACATTAACTGACGAAGAAAGTGCATCACCAACATGAACATGAAGAATGCCACCGCCTTGAGTGTGCTTCTCAAGATCAGACAGGCCAAGATACTCTCTAGCTTTATCAATCAACTGAATTGTGAAATAAAGGCATTCCATACTTTAGATATGAAGGTAATCACCACTGGCAACTTTAGATGAGAAACTCGTCCATAAAAAGTATTAAAGAAAAGCTAGCTTCAACAAGTGAAGGACCATATGGTTATTCACATGGAGACCTGCCTATAGTTTCAAGCTATGTGTGAAATATTCAACAAGCTAAATGGATAGATAATTCACATATCTTCAAGCACTCTTATAAATGGACACTTGTACCCCCCCCCCCCCCCCCCCCCCCCGGAAATATACAAAAAATATAGAAAGCAAAATTTTAAGTTTTGGTGGGATTCACAATTTTACTCCTTCGATATTTCATAAAATCTCTTAGAAAGATCAACAAAGATTTCATTGACAATATGAAGAAGCAGATAAGGAACATGAACAGTTATCCAGAAAGGCAAGTGCTGAAATGTCCAACTTTAGTTGCTAAAAGCATAAAACTGTCTTCAATTTGGACTAAAGTTGACTCAAGCTAGACAGAATTGCTGCTCTACGATTACTTGTGTGGTTGAGATTATATGGCCTCAAAGTAAATATGCATGATCTTACTACTCAAAATGTTGTTTTAACTTTTGTGGTCCTGTAGTATATTTAATGACAACCAATAAATGCATGTAGACATTGGTTGGACTGTTCTTATAATTTCACTCTATCTTGATTGGTGTGATCTGAGGTTGAATTTTCTACTCTCCTTAACAATAACATGTAATATCTTATCTGGGGCATGTTGTTCCAACTTTCCAAGTACCCAACCACTATTGAAGGCATTACCAGGGGACATGCAAATAATGTTAGACACACCTTCTCTACTTGGCAAAATAAGCTAGGAAGCACCGGTGCAAGTGCGGGGATGCGGGAGATTTCTCAATTTTCTGAAAATCTAGGATACAATTGAGGGGGGACTTGTATAGAATATCAGAAACATGTACTTCTATATAACTATACAAAATACTCGACAACATTATCTTTATTTTTTATGTAGCTAAGACAAGAAAACAAGCATAGAGGATACATAAGAAACACTAGCCTTTGGAGGTGTAATCCAATCCCAACATTTTTAAATTGACTCCTTTTGGAACAAAGACTATACCATGCCCAAGAAGAATCCATGTTAGCACTGATGAGAGTGTGCATACGGTGCAGATTCTCCAGCCTTTTAGAAAGTTTCGTGCTTCCTTGACTACCAGGCATATTCCAATTTGCTCTACTACTTGGACTAGATATGCATACACCTCCATGTTGGAATATCCTAATTGTAGAAGTTATATGGGTCATTGGGTCACCCCTAAGTTGCACGAAGCGGGAGCGGGGACGGGAGATGGGACGGGCGGGCGCGGGGAAACGCCAAAACATAAGAGAGTCTGAGGTTTGGAGCGTTTAGGAAGCGTTTATATTAGTAATATACAATTATACATATATATATTCTTTATTATTAGGTGTGGGAAAAAATTCAAGTATTTATGTCATATCATATTTTAAAATTTATGATTTTTGTGGCTCTTTAGGAATAATAATCATAAATTTGGGTTAAAATAGTAGATACATATTAGATTAGGTGTTATTTGCAAATAATTATAAGTAATATAAGAATGTGAATAAATTTTTAGTAGTTGTAAAAACTTAAGGGGTCTTTTCATAATGTTAATAAACATAAAGGGTTAGTGTTTTATTTAATTGTATCATGTTCACACTGTGATAAACATTAGGATCTAGGGTTCTTATTAGCAGCCGCAGCACATGAGAGAGAGAGAGAGAAGAAGAAGAAGAAGAAGAAGAAGAAGAAGAAGAAGAAGATGACAACGAAAAAGAAGAAGAAGAAGAAGAAGAAGAAGAGCGGACGCGACGCCGACGCCTGCACAGGTAGAGGTGCAGCTGCGAGGTTAGGTTCTTCCCTTTTTCCATTTTTTGTTCTAGATCTATCTTTTTTTGGTAGTCATTGCGTCAAATGACTCTTGTCCGCTGGGAACCGCGAATCTCTTGAGAGAGAATCGCGATTCATAAACGATCCTCTCTATGAATCACTGAATCGTGATTCTCAGTGAAGTTTGTCCACAAGATGAGCGATTCTTGCAACTAAGGGTCACCCACATATTAATTGGACTTGGTCCAATTGGCCTAAGTGGACCAAACTTGGGCTCCAAGAAATCTAATTGGAATAAGGTTTAGGAGTCCTAAGCTAGCACATATTACATGTGCATATGTGAGTGTGTGTATATATATATACGCACACACACACACACACGTTACACACAGATACAACAACATAGAGATACGTTTCTCTCTCTTACTCTCTCCTCTCTCACTCTCTAGTTTTCTCTCTCTAAAGCAATCACCATTGAGCCTTGGGTTTTAGCACGTGGATATAGGGGAAGACTCTAGCAGCCTTCACCACAACCAATATGAAGCTTACGGGTGTACACAGAGGCACGACGACACAGCAGTTCGTTTGTAGGATTTGCGGGCTCATAACGTCACCGAAATCAACGATCTGGGCATTCCACTCAAGGTACGCCTTGAACCCAACCCATATGCAAGTGTGTGTGCATTATTTAAACTAATAAATCTATAAATAAATAAATAAACTGACAAGTGCAACACGGTTAGATTCACTCGGTTCCAATTGCACTCAAACCCCCCACCTCGTATTTCCGGGGTGGAGACACCAAGAAAGATGCCACTTTATAGTATTTGGCACGCAGCTTACTTCAAGTAGACATCTTACTTGCATAGTGGCATGAAGTCACAGGGCGACAACAGACTGCAATGTTGTTCACTGCACTGGAACGACTCTACAAGAAGGAAGTTTAAGTAGATGAATGCACACGCTAAAGAAGTCAACAGAAATAGTACTAGACTTTTGTTGTTTGGACTTGTTAGTTTCAGTATTTCTCTGGTTTACCAAGTGATGAAATTTTAGTGCCTCCAGAAGTTGTACTTTAACATACTAGCTAAAAAATAATTTATACAATAATGGTCTTTATGTAAGACTTATTCAGGAATTTTGCTCAGAGGTTCCTAAATATAACTAAAAAAATTCATTGAAAGCAGTTTTTGGACTATTTTCATGAAATTAGCCTTGATGCTTTCAGGTTCTCCAAATTTTTAAGGCTGCTTAGTTGGCCCCTAGCAGGAGGATTTCTAAGCTTTCCTTTGAAGTTAAGATGGATTACTGGCCCTTGACTTTTATATTCAATGATGAATAAATTCCCCCAAAAAATGATTCTATTTACGAGTAATGCATATATGAACTCGTAACCTCGTACTAATTTTCAGTGTCCAATATCTCTTTCGTTTAATAAAAGACAGGATGAAATCCAAGGAAATCAGTGACATCTAATGATGAAATAAAGAACGCAGCTAATATAAACAAAACCTATTAGAGAAAGAGAATTGGGTTTCTTTACAATTTCATCAATCTCCCAGCCGTGAAGCTGCAAGGAAGGCCACAATTGAAGCATCAGATGAGCAGCTGTTCCACCACCCTGAAAAGTGGGCAGCCTTTAGTAAAATAATAGCTAAATGCCAAAATGAGAACCTTGTATCACAACGACGTTAAGTAATATTTTCAACGAGGACTAAGTTATTTCAGTAAACAGCAGAAGGTTTTGTCAGTCAAAAGTGAATATATGGAATGTAATTTTGATAAGACTAAGAATACAAAAGACTGTATTTAAGATTGCATAAGAGATACTAAAAGCCTAACACTTTGATTATATAAGTTGAATTTTCATACGGACAGCAAGATCAGAGATGAATTAGTTCATAGAACTAGAGTGAGGATCAACTGGAGGAGTGTTTCTGCCCTTCTGTGTGATTATGATTTACATATAGGACAACTATTAGTTCAAAACTGCGCTCTATGGGACACATTGTTGGGCAGCTTAGAAACTAACATATTATAAACTGGGTGAAGCAAAAATGAGAATCCTAAGATGGATGTGTGGTAAAAATAAACGAAGCAAATTAGGAAAGAATTTATTTGAAAGATTGTAAAAAAAGCATCCATTTCAGTAAATATGAGAAAACCAATACAGATGTTTCAAACATGTAGAAGGAAGAAAAACGACTGCACCGGTTGGGGAACAAATAGTGGTTTCATAGAGGATAATTTAAGGATAAAGATAAGACAAAAATTGGCATGGGTAGAGGTAATAATTAAATATAGATGTGATAGCTTGTGGTATGAGTGAGACAGGTTTTAGGTCAAGCCGAATGGAAAAAAATTGTTCATGTAACCATCTCGAATAAGCCAAGCCGAATGGAAAAAAAGGGTTAATGTAACCATCTCGAATAATTGGACAAGGATTCATTGAGTTTCTTGTGTCATCAAACATCACCAAAGAGAATGCCACCTATGCACACATAAGTATATCTAACACAACTGAAGTTTTCCACACAATTTACATAACCTTCTACCAAATAAATCACCTGACCAACCGCCCAAAAGATAAAAACATGAAAAATGCGCTTCATATATGAAGTCTCCAGCACTCCCGCGAAAGATATGCGATTCCTCTCCCCACAAGTTCATCACTTCAACCAAAGTAAACTTCGCACTACTTGTTACCACCTCTCCAACTATGAGGTAAATCCACCACCAAACTGGGGCACCCATTGCCCTAATGAAAAGGCCTACAGAAGAATCCAAAGTTCTCCAACCTCTGAACAGTGGTAAAGAAGATAGTCGGCTGACTCCCCTACCACCTTACACACACAACATTAGCTCACAAGGATTTGCCTTGTCCTCCATAAGTTATTAATACCAAGAAGAAAATAATCTAATTACCAAGCCAAGGATCGCAATACGTCCCTTCGGAATGATAGCAGGCAAGCTAGCGAACTCATCCTGCACAAGTAAAATAGAGTGAAAACCCACAATAAGTGGCAGAATATAGTTTTAGGTTTATCTATACATATTAAGAAAAGAAGAAAAAAAATTTATTTGAGCAGATTAAATAGTACTTTCTTTGTGCTTTCAACACAAAAAGTTACATGAAAACGATGATCAACTCAAGTAATTCAGTAAGTATAAAATTGTAAGTCAGAAAAAATGGCTGGGGTAAAATAAGCAACTCAAGTCTTGAGAGTAAAAATCTTAAGATAGGCTCAAAAGTCAAAAGAAAACATAGATATAATACAAATGGGAAATTTGATCATCTTCAGACATATGGCAATTTTGGCATGTGCTCTAAATCTCGACCACATGTTCATAATATCTTCCAATAGCAGCAAGGATGTAGTATCCAAGTATCTTTGAAACAGATTTGCACCAAGGACGGGATTCAAGGGTAACTTCATCGCTAACACCTAACAGGTCATACATATCAAAGAAAGTATAGATCAGAAAGAACTTTCACATACCCAATATGAGCCGGTCCACTTTTCTCCCTATTGAAAATGCTGTGAATATTATCTGCACCAGAATAATAATAGCTTTAAGGCACTGTGTGGTAGTCCTACCAGACTATGTAGTGAAAGAACTCAATTGGATCAGACACAATAAAATTCGACCACAATCTTGAAAAGCACCTTACATCAACATCATTGAGGTGGGAATGACTCAGAATTTAAAAGTTGTAGAAAGTATGATAATGAAATTTGTATTTTTTTTTTTTAATAGAGCAAGTTAGACTATCAAATAACTGGAAACTAAAATATTCTAACCTATGAAGTTAACATACAATAATGGTTAAAATCCTAAATCAATAGACAATTTAAAAATTGAAGACACATGGGGTAAGATGGATGATATGTATCTTCATCCGTGATTGGTGTTGGAATGTCCCACATCGCCCATTTATGGCCCCTCTGTGCGGTTTATAAAGCTTCAGTTCCCCTCTCCTTAACACCTGGGTTTTAAGGAGTTGAATGGGCCGGGCCTTACAAGTGGTATCAGAGCTTGGTTGGGCTTGTCTTCCGGCTTGCCGAGTGTCCAGCTGCTGTGGTCTAGGGTATGCCGAGTGTCCGGCTCCTGTGGTTCAGGGGGTGCGTTGGAATGTTCCACATCGCCCATTTATGGCCCCTCTATGTGGTTTATAAGGCTTTAGTTCCCCTCTCCTTAACACCTAGATTTTAAGGAGTTGAATGGGCGTGATTGGCATCAAGTCACAGGATTTCCTTGTGAATGTGCGAATTTTCTTAATTTTCTCTACGTCTTCTTATTGGTAGCATACTAGCATCACTTCATATCAAAGTAATACACCCTCAGTCTATTTAAAGAAGAATTTAAGGAGATTAGGATGCAACTTGATGATATAATTGAGCAGCATTAACAATTATTTCTAACTTCAGAGAGACCGAGACGGGTCATAACTCATAAGAACATGACTTTTGACATAAAATAAAAAAAATGAGTCCGATTGCGAGGATGTCAAATATTAAAAATAAGCAATGATCATTGATAGCAAAGTTGAGAATCACAAAATCCAGGATTTAGATTATCAATAAATGTTGTAAGCTTTCCTTCGATAACAAGAAGTCTATGTTACATGGACTCTTCTAAATAGGCGAAATACCCGTGTCGACACGACTCTTTGCGGACATTGGTATGACACTTGGGTAGGATCCTTCTAGTGTAGTGTAGTGTAATTTTCAGCCAAGAAAGGCAAAGTACCCGTGTCGGATATGGCAATCATACCGGTGTCCTCCGGACACTTTGAAGAGTCCGTGTAACATAGCAAGAAGTCAAACAATTGCCATCTCAAGATGGTGGATTGAAAGCTTCATTATGTATTGGTCTTTAGCCAATTATCGGTTCAGTAGTACAACAATACTATTTCTTGGACTTTGATCATATTAACACCTCTTTCCGAATACAAAGTTTGTGTGCATGTTACTTTTTAATGTAAAGGACAAGGGAGCAATAACAACAATTTTTGTTATTTGTTATACTAGTCAGTATCTAGGATCCTGTCGAACAGGTAATTAGTACTTTGAACCAGAGGAATAACTTGAAATTGAAAGATTAGTTAGACTTCCAAATATACCATTCTCTATGTTACATGAACTCTTCTAAATATGTTAATGTACTAGTGTCAGACATTGGACACTCGGACAAGGGTATGGTATATGTGTGACACTTGTGGGTAGATACTAAATTTTCTCTTAGACATACAAGGATAACATAGCTATATTGCCGAGTCCCCTTGTCCTTAGATTCATGAATTTGGGAAGTCCAACGGCTAGACACATACTGCTACCTGAAAATGGCATCCGAGTCCATGCAGCATAGATTATTCTTAAGGACAGCTACAATTATAAGGTAGTTTAGATCGTACGGACAATTTGAATATAGGCTTTTGCTCATATAACGAAATAAGAGAATGTAAACACATTCCATTTCAATGAGAAGTTTTCCAAAAAAAAAAAATCATTTGTAAATCAGTTTCAGTGCATCAATTTGTCCTTAAACCAAAACATTGTACTTATGATCTTTTTTTATTTTTTTTGGACATCAAATATGACCATATGATCTAAACAAAAACAAGGAAACACAATATAGGATGAAAAATGTAAAGCATAATTCACAATTCAATAACAGCCCATTTGATTCATGGATTCTTATGGTGGATTTTGATTCCACCCTAAGATTACTAGTAATCTTAAAATTTATCCTTGTTTGGTTCATGGATTATTCATTGGATTGTGGGTCTCACTGGATTTAGAATCCACCCAAAGGTGGAAAATATGGAGGATTCTAAATCCTAGCTTGGAGGTGGCATTCTCAAAGATTATTGGGGTTTTGATTTTCTAATTATATACTACCTAAATTAGCCCTTATATTTGTCGAAGGTATAAGTTAGGTTATTAAACTTTTTTAACTTGGGGTATAAATCTATTGTTTTCTTCATTTTGCAGACATTTTTTTATTTTTATTTTTTTTGTTATATTCCCCATGGTTGACTGTTTCTTCATTAGATGATTTGGTTGCAATTTGGCTTCATATAAGTGACTAAATAGACTTTCGAATGTGTTGTGAATTAAATCTTTGAAACTTTCCTACACAATATTAAAACGTAAGGTTTTTTTCTATTCTTTTCTTCTCAGAACCATCAAAATGGTGTCTTTCTACTGGTTTTTTTCTATTCTTTTCTTCTCAGAACCATCAAAATGGTGTCTTTCTATTGCCCGCATGAATCTAATATTGCCAATTAGTAGATTTAAACCATCATTTTCTAAATAATCCTCCAACTTTAGAGGTGCAACAATTTAAATTTTAGCTCATAATTTGTTTTAGATATTTAACAACATTCCTATTTCATTTTCCTTGACCCAACCAAAAATTGGATTCTAAATCAAGCTAGTATTCCACTCGTGCACCAAACACTTTGCAGGAATTCAAAGTCCTGGTAAATTGATTATGATTCCTGATTATCAGAATCCACCTAAAATAATCCATGAACCAAACTGCCCGTAACTGAAAAGCGTAAAAGAAATAAGCTAGCCTATGATATTGGGAGGTACTAAGTGCGGTAACACTGTCCTAACTTTTAGTTTAGTAAGTGAAGGTTGCAATGGAAAGAGCAGCTAACCAATCCAATAGTCTGAGATATATGTACACACACACAGATTTGTATTACATATATAGAGAGAGAGAGAGAACATACGACTAGGATCGAGGAGCAGCACTCGTGAGCTTGGAGTATCCAGGATAACTATGTTGTTGTAACTGCTTGTGACTGCCTTCACCACTTGAAACTCCTCTGCATCGTCATCTTGGGGTACATCCAAAACAGACCCCTCGGCAGCTTTCGTTTTTCCTTTCGATGAAAAGGAATTGGAGGAAAATGTGATGTATCCGGTTTTGGAAAACAGTGATTCTTCTATTGCAGCAGCAGCCACGTGCAATGATAAGGCGGGAATGCAGGGGTAACAGAAGCGGCGGCATTTATGCCGATGAGGGGGAACTTGGGGAAGCGCCGAGCTCAGTGATGTTAACAAAACCATATTCCCCACCATCTTTGGAATGTAACCACACCCTTTCGATAAAGGGGTCAAATGTAGAGCTCAGTTTGCATTTATACAAATTTTGGCAGTTTCACAGTACACATAGGGTTGGCACGGTAACTGTGTGGTTTTTGGTTTTGGTTTTTATTTTTTTTATTGGGAATTCACAGTCTGTTTGGTATGCCACAAACTAGAAAAGAATTTATTTGCAATTATTGTTTGTGGCAATTCTTGTGTTTGGTTTGACAAAATAATTGATTTTCAATTCTAGCCAATTGTTACCAATTCTTGTTTTAGCCCAAAAATAAATCCTATCACTTTTGGTAGGATTTGGTGAGAAATGATTTCACTTTAAGTGAAATAATGTGATATACCAAACTTACCCAAGTATATTTCACACATCCTCTCTTATATGGACAATGTAGTAAATGATCATGATTCATTTCATTTCATTTCTCTTTCAAACCAAACATGAGAATTAGAATTACAAATCAATTCTATTCATTTCTTTTCTTTTCTATTCTCTCCAATTCAATTCTATTCTATTTTCGAATATACCAAACGGAGTGTGACTGTGATCAGTACAAAAAATAAAAACAAGAACTAGAATTTCTTTGATTTTGAGAGAAACAAAAGTGGACACTTTTTTCTCAGCTTTTTCATCATTTTTCTTCTATTCTCTCCCTACTTAAATTGCCAAATGAGATAACTGGAGAGAAAGTATTCCCCTTTTTCTTCTCTTTTCTTCATTTTCTGTCAATCCAAAGGAAGTGTTAGTGAACTCACTTTTGAATGACAATGAGCCTAATCACAAGGGGGTAAATATTGGTTAACCCTTTTTTGTTTCGAGGACAAGTCATCATTATGTACTCTGCGACTTCAAGATCAATACATATATGTAGTTAATTGATAGTAGAATAGGGAGCATAACCCCGCGTACATGTACTAACCCACAACACATGCACAAGATTCGAACTTGTTAGAGTATATGTCTAGATACATTGTACTTATATATCTCATTATCCTATTAGTCTAGATACATTGTACTATTAATAGACTTAGCATACTAGTTGTACTAGTTGTGTCACACCCTGGAGTAGCAGAAATTATAGGGAAATTAAATTTTTCATTCTGGATTCGTAAGTCATGACTAGTTACATTCATTGATTGTCCTTTCTACATTCTACACATGATTAAAAGAGTAAGCAGAAGCATAAAATCATCTATTGGTATTCTTCAATAGAACTCAAATGTCTGTGATCTAATTATTACATCATGAGTTCCAGACAAAAGAATTATAAAGGTAGTCTTCGGTTATCTATGTTGATCATAATACATATCTATACTATTACCTCAGCTAAAAGATGACAAAACATATTAAGTAGTTATAATGCAACTGCACCGGAGTCCTTCGCTTCAACTTGTACATCCGTTGAATCTCTTTGATAGACTTCATATTCGTAGTCGTCAGGGCAGGAAGAGCCGTTCGGTTTTGAAGCTAAGTGAGTTGACCTAACCGATCACTCCTAATACAAATAATAATATACAAGTACGACAAATATCTTGAACTAAACATTTGATAAGCATTATCTTAACAAGTATAGCATATGACATGATAGTATGAGTGAGATAGTGACAATACAATACAGTATCGATATATTCGACTTTACCCAGACACCATCACTGACTCATGTGACTTGTTACATTACCAGTGTAACGCCATTAGCTTAGAGTAGAATGATCACGTTGTTATCGTCGCCTAACAGGGCCCCATAGCAGTTTTGGTTTAAAAAGTTGTAATCACTTTACTCTTAGATCCTCGTAACCTTACCCGAGGAATAGAATGGATAAAATGTTATCGTCGCCTAATAGGGCCCTATAGCACTATAAGTGGTAACCATTGTATTCAAGACCTGGATGAATATTTTGCTATCGTCACCTAACAGGACCCTATTGTCACGACCCATCCCACTATGCATCAATATAGGACACGTGGCACGCCACCAAGGCTCATCCAATTCTATTAAAGTAAAATAACAGTGAAAAACATAAGTAAAATCCATTAAAATCAGAGTTATAAAAAGTTTTGCCCAATTGGAAAAGTTCCAAAAGAATTCAGTTTTAAAACAGAGGTCCAGTCGACTGATCGAGGGTCCGGTCGACTGGAGACTTGAAACAGAAAGTATGAAAAGTTCAAAGGCCCTGTCCAGTAAACTGTGTCGGGGACTCAGTCGACTCCCAATTTTTCAGTCGACTGGTGCCTTGTCTAGTTGACTGGACACTATGCATGCAGAATATGGTATTTTTGTGCAGAAACCAGTCGACTGATACCCCCTTCAGTCGACTGAAGACCTCAAAAACTGAAGGAAACAACTCAAGAACACATAGGTCCAGTCGACTGAACTAAGGACCAGTCGACTGATCCCTATCCGAAATGCCCAATTATGTAGCATTCTAAACCAAGGGTCTCCAAACCAATTCCCAACCTCAACACGATTATAATCCACGATTCAAAACATATATACAAATGTGTTTACTAAGGATCACAACTACTAATCCAACCCACAACAAGATTCGATTACAACATGCTAATACTTCCAATTCTTATTACAAGTTGGAAAGAAAATAAAAGTATAAACAAGAGTATTCCCCCGGCATTCCTCGGTCTCACTCCTCACGCTTCTTCTTTCCTCGCATCTCATCACCTGCAATGGAGTAAATCTCCACTACTCAGCTATATGCTGAGTGTACAATTCTACATGTATGTTTATATGACAATTCATGGCTTAAAACATCCAAAACACATAGAAATAGTCTCTAGGGTGAGTGGTACGCATTCATCCGGTAAATGAAACCGATGCCATGGAAGGTACACCTCTCCCATACATCCCATACATTGGTTGGGCCTTCCTCCATACCAGGTACCGTGTCCTGGTTGGGTCTTCCTCCATACCAGACACCACCACAATCAATATCACAATCCTCAAGATTTGAGGAGCTTACCCCCGGATGAATTTACACCAAACTCCCCTTTGACCCAAGTAGACATATAACATGCTCACATAAACAGTTATACATATTTTTATCGCAATTTCCATATATTTCATAGATCTAGAATTCATACCTCGTGCAATCTTTACGAAACTGTGAAGGATCAACTAGAGGTCCGAATAAACGTCGGATCACAGATTTCAGGTGATTCCTACAAGTTTACAAGGGTTTTCCCCAAATTCCTAAAAATTAGATTTTCGAAAAAGTTAGCCAAACGCGGCCTAAGAGGTATCAAATCAAAACTCTTACCTCGAGGAGTTCAAATCTAAAATCTGGAGAGAATCTGACGGACGAACGGTCGTCGATCGGCATCGCAGAGCCCGTAGCAACTAAATCTCCTTTCTCTCTCTACTCCAAGGATAATTTTTTTTTAAGTTGACAAATGAAATTCCAAGCTTATCTCTTTATAGGCACGACTTTCAAAAATTCCGTTTACCTCCCCGCGAGTTTCCAAAGCTTCTAATTACCTCCTGAAACGTCTTAAATGTCTACTTCATTATTTCACGAGTGAAAACTAAAATTTATAAAAGTTTCCGTCTAAGTTCCATTTGGGTCCAAAATAAGGATCCAAAACTAAATTCTGTGGAATCTCTGTACCACCTACATTTTTAAGCACGTAACACTCACGTTCTCACCACACTATTCAAAATGACATCTAACAATATCAAAACTACCAGAAATTATACTACACATGTATAATTTACTATTCATAACATACCAGATAACTCAAATAATATTTAAATCACATAAATGCCATTAGTCATGCTAATGAAACATGAAGTACCAGATTCCCGTGTCTCTACTTGACACCTTACCGTTGACCCACATACAACCTCCTCATAATTATTAATAAACATTAATAATTCACATGCTACCACAATGTTATATTAAAAAGTATGGAAATTCTTGAACGAGTGTGACAACTCTCCTCTCCAAAAAGGAAGTTCGTCCCCAAACTTGTACCTCACACGTCAAATAGGTACAGATACTCATTCTTCATTTCTTCTTCACTTTCCCATATAGCCTCCTCAACCGTGTGGCTGCGCCATAACACTTTCACCATTGGAATAGTCTTCGTTCTCAATACTTGTTCCTTTCGATCCAAGATCTCTACTTGTTGTTCTATATAAGATAAGTCTTCTTGGATCTGCAATGGTTCAGGTACTATGATCTTACTCACATCTGACATACAACGTCTCAACATTGATACATGGAATACATTATGCACATGTTCCAACTCCGACGACAAGGCTAATCGATAATCCACTGGTCCTAATCTCTCTAGGATCTCAAAAGGTCCTATAAATCTTAGATTGAGCTTTCCTCTCTTTCCGAATCATACAATGCCTTTCAAAAGCGATACTCGCAAGTATACAAAATTTCCTGCTTTGAATGTCATCGATTGTCGTTTAGAGTCCGCATAGCTCTTATAACGACTCTGGGCTACCTTAAGTCGCTCTTATATTAGTTTTACCTTCTCTGTAGTCACCTGTATTAGCTCAAGTCCTAGCAACTTTCGTTCTCCAACCTCGGTCCAACAAACTGGTGAACGACACCTTTGACCATATAAAGCTTCATACGGTGCCATCCCAATACTTGACTGAAACCCGTTGTTGTAAGCGAATTCGATTAACGGTAAGTGTTTCTTCCATTCATTCCCAAAATCTAAAACACAAAGTCTCAACATATCCTCTAATGTCTGAATCATGCATTCTGACTGTCCGTCGGTCTGAGGGTGTAATGCAGTACTGAAACTCAACTTCAGACCTATAGCCTGTTGTAGACTTTTCCATAACCTCAACATAAAAACTACTATCATGGTCCGATACAATCACTGTTGGAACCCCATGCAGTCTCACAATATCTTTCACATATAATTTTGCCAACTTTGACGGCTTAGTCGTCTTGATCGGTAGGAAATAAGCTGACTTTGTCAATCTATCAACTATAACCCAAATCTTGTCATTCCTATTGGAAGATTGGGGAAATCCAGAAACAAAATCCATCGTGATCTCATCCCATTTCCACTCTGATACAGGCAATGGTTGTAGTAATCCTGTAGGTACTTATCTTTCTGGCTTATCTTGCTGACATAATGAACACTCTAAAACATACTTAGCAATTTCACGCATCATACCTCTCCACCAAAAGTTTTCCCGCAGATTCTGGTACATTTTGTTGCTTCCCGGGTGCACTAAATATCTAGTACTATGTGCATCCTCTAGAATTCACTCTTTCAAGTCTTTCACATTCGGTACATATATTCGATTTCTAAGTTTCAGGGTTCCTTGTTCCAATACTACACCAGGTCATTTTCCCAAAGGTATCTCGTCTCTCATTTTGCATAAGTAGACATCGTTAAACTGCTCCCTCCTGATCTCATCAATAATATATAGGTGTGCTATGATCACCATCATTAAGCCACTACTAGTCTCTGGGATTACATCTAATTCCAAATGTTCTATTTCCTTTACCAATTCTTTTTGTTGAGTTAGCTCGTCGGCTAAGTTCCTTGGCATTTTTCAGCTTAATGCATCAGTTACTACATTAGCCTTCCCCGAATGATACTCAATCAAAAGGTCATAATCCTTCATCAACTCTAGTCATCTCCTCTATCTTATGTTTAAGTCTCATTGTATGAATAGGTATTTCAGGCTCTTGTGGTCTGTGAAAATCTCACACTTCTCCCCGTACAAGTAGTGTCTCCAAATCTTTAATGCATAAATAACGACGGCCAATTCTAGATCATGAGTCAGATAATTAACCTCATGTGTCAACCGTCTAGAATCATAGGCAATTACTTTGCCACCCTGCATAAGCACAATCCCAAACCTTGATGCGAAGCGTCACTATAAATCACAAATCCTTTAGTTTCGGGATGGTATTGTCAGAATAGGCGCTTTTGTCAACCACGACTTCAACTCTTAGAAACTATCTTCACATTCTTGACTCCATTCAAAAATAACACCCTTCATCATCAACTTAGTCATAGGCAATGAAATTTTAAAAAATTCTCGATAAAATGGCAGTAGTATCCAACTTATCCCAAGAAACTTCATAATTTGGATACGGATGTCGGTCTTTGCCAATTTGATACTGCTTCTACTTTGTGAAGATCAACCAAAACTCCATTCTTGTTGATTACACGACTAAGAAAAGTAATGCTAGGTAGCCAGAATTCACACTTCTTAAATTTTCCAAACAGTTGTTTCTCTCGTAGTCTTTGAAGTATTAACCTCAAGTGGCTATCGTGTTCTATTTCACTCGGTGAATAGATAAGTATATCGTCGATGAACGTTATCATAAAATCATCCAAGTAGTCCTTGAAGACTCGGTTCATAAGATCTATGAATGCGGCTGGCACATTGGTAACTCCAAATGGCATAACTAAAAATTCATGATGTCCATAACGTATTCTGAAAGCTGTTTTCTCGACGTCTTCAGCCTTCACTTTTAACTGATGGTAGCCCAATCTGAGATCTACCTTGGAAAACACTTGTGCTCCACGAAGTTGATCAAATAGGTCGTCGATTCTGGGTACACTACACCATATGGACAAATTTGTAACGGACAAGTTTTGCGATTTGTAACAGATATACATGTTACTAATTTGTAACAGATATAATTATAGCAAATATACCCATTGCTAATTTGTAACAGATATATCTGTTACAAATTTCAAAAAACTGTTACTAATTACCATTATTTTGGTTACTTAAATTTTGTAACGGTTGTATTTATTTTTGTAACGGATATAAAAATAAATAAATAGAAGATGTATGTTTAGCAAACTATCGGGGTCTCTCATAAGAAGAGAAAGAGGGAGATGAGTAAGAAAGAGAAAGGGAGCGCCGAATGCCGCCACCTGCCGCTTCCAGCGCCGTTGCCTATCTGGTACACCTTCTCCTCCTCCTTTTTGAAACCCTAGATCTAATTATGTTTCTTATTCTCTTTCTTCTTTTTCTTTTTGAAATTAAAACCAGATCTAAACCCCACGTCCATATCTTAACTCTAGATCTGGATGGATCGAAGAAGCCCTAGCCTCGCCAGCCCGTCCACCTTCGCCTCGCTATCGCCGTAAGCTCTAGCTCTTAGTTCTTGCTAAAAGCTAGCTCACATCGCGCCAACACCAAGCCCCACCTTACAGACACGCCACCACCACCACTCCAACATTCGATGCCACCACCAGGTCTATCGATGCTACCACTCCCTCTCTCTCTCTCTCTCCCCCCATACACACACATGAATCTATATACATATACCCCTATATCTGTGTGTTTGTCTACAAATCTACAAATGATTTGCTTGTGTTTGTGTACACATTACATTAGGGCTATTTTCTTTTGTGTACAGATCTGCAAATCTGTCTTTGATTTCAGGCTTTAACTCTTTCTTCTTTTTCTTTTTTGGGTGATTTTCTGTTCATTCTTCTGACTCAACACCAAGGTCTTCTTTGTAAAAGATTAAAAGGAGAAAAAGATTCATGCACATAGAAATAGTTTGGGAAAGCTCAAAAATATTTGGGAAAAGGGCTAACCCTTAATTGTTTTGATTTGTAGCTATTAAACAAAGTTCTATGACTCAAACGTTGGGACTGAGTTGTTGGATACCATCCTCACGAAGGTAGTTTGTTAAGTGTTTTTGTTAATATTTTGCATTATGTGCTAATTTTGTATACGTGTGTGTGGCAAGGGAAAACATGCACTATTTTTCTTTTGTTGGCATTAGAGATTTTAGTTATTTCTTACAATACAACAACTATATGCCCCCCTCCTAATTAAACATGCACGAATTCTATCTAGTATATGATACTACAAAATATTTTTAGTACTGGTCTACTCATTAGTCATTAGACCCATTACCCCCTAAAAGAGACTTATAATGGTTCCCTTGATCAACTCCCTGTCGACTGGTTTGACTTAGGATATCATATGTCAAATTAGAACTTGATAATTGATATTGACATAGGATATCGTATCAGCATGATCAGAGTGAAGTTGACTTCTAAAATCCAGTCATAATCATTAATGTCTGCATTTCTGATTTCTAATTTATTTTGCTTAGATTAATTGCTATCGGTATCCCATGTAGGTTCACACCTTTTTTTTCCCCAAATATGGTTCCCAATACATGTGGCAGTGGGACCACCTTCATTTAGGGTATGACCACAGACCACTTCAACATCCTCCAATAAAAATCAAGTGGTCCTACTTTCACAAGTGTTGAGAACCACATTTGGGATACAAATTTGAGAAGCATAGAATTACTCTTTGGTTAAGGTTAATCAGTTTCCTTATAGTAACAATGCATCTTGAACTGGCAATGGCTAAACACCTTGGCTAATTTCTTTTGGCATTCTTTGTTCTTATTTTATTTATATAAATGAATAACTATTCAGGGATGCGTGATCCAGCATGACAATGGAAGTTTGATCTTGGCTTTTTATGGTTGATAAACTGTTTTCAAAACTGAACTTCTACTAGTACTGGTTGGTGGTTCATATTTGGTACTGTATTAATGCATTTGTTTATTTCTACAACAACCAAATGATGGTTATCTAATAATGCTAGGCCACAAAGTTAAACAAATATTATTATTTTGACCCAAAAAAATACTTGGTAAGGTTACTTGACTGAACATCGTCATGATATTTATTTTCCCGTCCACATTCCCAAGTTTTGTATCCCAACTATATGTTGAGTTTCATTTGTTATAAATGTTTTATTTATTTTATGATTATTATAGGGACTTGTGTGTAATTACTTGTTCTCTTGTTATTATAAATAAAGAGGTCTCACAGTTGTGAGATTAAGCCTTCAATAAGATTGTGTAATATGTTATTCAACATGGTATCAGAGCCTCCCTAAATTAGGGTTCCGTCACCACCACCAGCCGCCTACCATCACCACCATCAGCCGCCACCCTAACCTTAACCCTAACCCTAGACGACCCAACGAGAGTTTCATCGCGAAGTTACCGTTCATCGCAAAGTTACTGTTCATCGCAGCACTGCTCATCGCGCACTGTTCATCGCGCACTGTTCATCGCGCACTGTTCATCGCAGCACTATTCATCGCAACACTGTTCATCGGGTTACTGTTTATTGCAGCACTGTTCATCGAGTTACTGTTCACGCAGCACTATTCACACCTAGCCGCAATAATTTTTTGAGAACATTATTTGCTCCTAGTTTGTTCGTCTTCGATCCGTAAGCGGATCTATGTTGTTTAATTAGATCGGATCATCTTAGGCTTCCCTTGACCACCATCCCTTGATCATCTGCATCCTTCATCATGTCAAAAGATGATGTGATATCTGAGAAATCTATTGCCGCCTCTTCAGGTTCTTCTATGGGTAACGAAAGACAGTCGTACGTTACTAAGAATTCAGGTTCCAAAATCACCACTGCGTTGTTCAATGGTGCTAATTACCTCTCATGGTCCCAATCGGCAACTTTATGGCTCCGTAGTCGATATAAATTCGGTTATGTGGATGGTTCAGTCAAGGCCCCTACTCGTGATGATCCGACATATCTCAAGTGGGAAGGTGATAATTCTCTTGTTATGAGTTGGCTAGTTCATTCAATGGAACCCGAACTTGCAGATCCATTCTTATCTATGGGCACGACCAAAGATATTTGGGATACTTTAGCTGAAACATATTCCTGTCAAGGGAATGTTGCCCAAGTGTATGAACTTCGAAGAGCAATTCAGGACGAAGTTCAAGGGGATCGCACTACTCTCCAGTATTTCACCGCTCTAGGCTCTCTTTGGAAGCGACTTGATCATTTAATCACATTTCATCCCTCTAATCCAACTGATGCTGTGGGTTTTCAGAAATACATTGAAGGGGAAAGAATCTTCAAGTTTTTAGCCGGTCTTAGGCCAGAGTTTGATCCAGTTCGTGGCCATATTTTGGGTATTGTTCCCCTTCCATCTCTTCGAGAAGCTTTTTCTATGGTGCAAGATGAAGAAAGTCGCCGCTCTGTTATGTTACCCTCTTCATCGACAGATAGGTCAGCCTTGGTATCCTCTAATCAACGGGGCGGCAAGGCCTTTACTCCTCCGAGAGAACCCCAGTATATGGGACGTGACACCAACAATAATAGACCTTGGTGTGATCATTGCAATCGTCTCGGACACACTCGCGACACATGTTGGAAGCTTCATGGGCGTCCTTCCTTTCCTAGGGGACGTGGTGGTGGCCATCATGGTGGTCGTAGTCCTCCACGAGCTCATTTGACTACTGACTCATCTCCGTCTGAGGAGAAAGATACTCTTGCCTCAGCTCCTACATCGTCTTCTCCAGCAGTGGGAAACATCAGTAGTGCCGATATCGAAACACTCCGCCGTATTATGACTCAGTTGAACACTCCATCTGCCTCTACTTCCTTTGCCCAGTCAGGTATTTTTGCTAATTTTTTACATGCCTTACATGTTGATTCTAGTCAACCATGGATTATTGACTCCGGAGCTTCCGATCACATGACCGGTCTTTCCTCTGTATTCTCTTCTTATACCCCAAGTTCTGGTAAAGAGAAAGTTAAAACTGCAGATGGTTCTCTTTCATCCATCTCTGGTAAAGGTGTCATTAAAATTTTTAATTCATTACCTTTATCTTCAGTACTTCATGTTCCTAATTTCTCTACTAATCTTTTATCCATTGCTAGGATTACTCATGATCTTAACTGTAGTGTTACCTTCTTCCCATCTCATTGTGTCTTTCAGGATCTCTCCATGAAGAAGGTGATTGGCAGTGGTAGAGAGAAGAATGGCCTATATTTTCTGCTGCCAGAGGGAGCCACACAGGGAAACTTACCACAAGCAGCTCATCATATACAGAGAGAGACTATTCCTAGGGAAGCTTGGTTATGGCATCAGAGATTAGGCCACCTTTTATTTTATTTACTTCGTTTTTTATTTCCTTCTCTTGTCAGCAATAAAAGTGTTTCCAACATTTCTTGTGAGGCTTGTGAGTTGGGAAAACATCATCGTGCAACTTATAATTCTAGTTTTAATAAAAGTACTGTTTCATTTGCTATTATTCACACTGATGTTTGGGGTCCTTATCCTATTATCACTCTAAATGGCTATAAGTGGTTTGTTACCTTTATTGATGATTGTACTCGCACTACTTGGGTTTATTTGATGAAGAATAAGAATGATGTTTTTTCCATCTTTAAATCCTTTCATAAAATGATATACACACAGTTTAGCACAGTTGTCAAAGTTGTTCGGTCTGACAAAGGGGGGGAATACATCTTTGGTGGTCTCACTCACTATTTTTCTGAACATGGAATGATCCATCAAACTTCTTGCACTAACACCCCTCAGCAAAATGGGGTTGCAGAGAGAAAAAACCGTCATTTGTTAGAATCAGCCAGGTCTATGCTCTTCTCTATGCATCTTCCCAAGTCTTACTAGGGGGAAGCAGTCCTAACTGCATCCTATCTTATCAACCGTCTTCCTTCTCGTGTCCTTGGTAAGAAATCTCCAATTGAACTTCTTACTAAGTCATCCTCCATTTTTTCCATTCCTCCTAAAGTGTTTGGTTGTGTGTGTTTTGTTCACAATCATTCTCCTTCTCGTCGGAAGTTAGATCCTCGTTCTGTCAAATGTGTCTTTGTTGGTTATTCTCCAACTCAGAAAGGGTACACGTGTTATCATCCTCCTACTCGTCGGTGGTATGTATATATGGATGTCACTTTTGATGAAACACTTTCCTACTTTCAGTCCTCTCTTTCTCCTCTTCAGGGGGAGATAGACCAGCAAGCAGAGCAACCTGCTTTCATTGTTCCCTTTCCTATATCTAGCGTGGAAGAGGAAGGAAAAAAAGGAAAAAGAGAGAATGAGGGAGAAAAGAGTGAGCAGAAAAAAGGTGAGGAAGAGGGAGAAAAAGGAGAGAAAAAAGGAGAGGAAGAGAGAAAAGGTAAGGAATTGTTAACGTATACCAAGGATAAGAGGAGACAAATTTTTGGGGCAGCAGAGAAAAGGCACATATCTCCAATCCCGCTTCAATCGCCTTCTAGTGAAGATGATTCAGGTATTTCCTCTCCTTCTATTGCTAATTCTCCAATACCTGTTATTGTTGATCCATCTGATGATGATGATTTAGACATGCCTATTGCCCTGCGAAAGGGAACTAGAGCATGTACTAAACATTCTCTTTCAAATTTTGTTTCATATTCTCATCTCTCTCCATCATATAGGGTATTTGTGTCCCAAATCGATTCTGTGTCTATCCCTAACCATGTTTAGGAAGCTTTATCTAATCCTAATTGGAAGAATGCCATGGTTGAAGAGATGAAAGCTCTTCACAAAAATGGGACGTGAAAATTAGCAGAGTTACCTCGAGGTAAAAAGACGGTAGGATGCAAGTGGGTATTCACCGTGAAACATAATGCGGATGGGACTATTGAGAGATACAAAGCCAGGCTTGTTGCTAAGGGCTTTACTCAGACATATGGGGTTGATTACCAAAAGACATTTGCCCCGGTTGCAAAAATGAACTCCATCAGGATCCTTCTGTCGCTAGCAGCAAATCTAGAATGGCCCTTGCATCAGTTTGATGTCAAGAATGCATTTCTACATAGTGACTTGGAAGAAGAAGTGTATATGGATATTCCTCCCGGGTTTGAGGATAGTAAGACACAAGGTAAGCTATGTCGCCTCCAGAAATCCTTATATGGCCTCAAGCAATCTCCTAGAGCCTGGTTCGATAGATTTTCTCAAGCTATGATACGATATGGTTTCAGACAAAGCCAAGGCGATCATACTCTCTTTATCAAGCATTCATCACAAGGGAAATTGACTGCTTTGATAGTCTATGTAGACGATATAGTTCTCACAGGCGATGACTTAGTTGAAATGGAACAGTTGAAGACCTATCTTGCCAAGGAGTTTGAAATTAAGGATCTAGGAGATTTGAAATATTTTCTTGGAATATAAGTGGCACGCTGCAAGGAAGGGTTGTTTATATCCCAACGTAAGTATGTCCTGGATCTCCTAAAGGAGACAGGTTTGCTTGGTTGTAAAGCTGTTGATACTCCCATGGATCCAAATATGAAGCTCAGTGATGATCCCAGTGGAGAACCGGTTGAAAAGGGAAGATACCAGAGACTAGTGGGCAAACTTATCTATTTGGCTCATACCAGACCGGATATCGCTTTTGCTGTTAGTGTGGTAAGTCAATTTATGCATGCTCCTAGACAACTCCATCTTGATGTTGTGTTTAGAATTATGAGATATCTTAAGTCAGCCCCAGGGAAAGGGCTGTTCTTTGGTAAGAATGGCCATACACTTGTTGAAGCCTACACCGACGCTGATTGGGCAGGTTCAGTGATGGATAGGAGATCAACTACGGGGTATTGCACATTTGTGGGAGGTAATTTGATCACATGGAGAAGCAAGAAGCAAGCAGTGGTAGCAAGATCCAGTGCAGAGGCCGAGTTTAGAGCTATGGCACAAGGAGTATGTGAATTATTATGGATTCAGATAGTTTTGACTGATCTGGGGTTTGGGCCAAAGGACTCTATGAAGCTGTACTGTGATAGCAAATCAGCCATTAGCATTGCTCATAATCCGGTCCAACATGATAGGACAAAACACGTGGAGATTGACAGACATTTTATAAAGGAGAAGTTAAATTGTGGAAGCATTTGTACTCCATTTGTCAAGTCTGGGGAGCAGCTAGCAGACGTTCTTACCAAGAGACTAGCAAGTCGTTCGTTTCACTTTATCCTTAGCAAGCTGGGAATGAGAGATATCTTCGCACCAGCTTGAGGGGGAGTGTTGAGTTTCATTAGTTATAAATGTTTTATTTATTTTATGATTAGTATAGGGACTTATGTGTAATTACTTGTTCTCTTGTTATTATAAATAAAGAGGTCTCACAGTTGTGAGATTAAGCCTTCAATAAGATTGTGTAATATGTTATTCAACACTATAATCACCTAAAGATGCAACAGTGGGACACTGGACACGTGTTAGGAATTACATTTGAGATGCAAATTTGGGAAGCATAACATTACTTAAAATGGAATTTTAGAAAGCCTTAACTCTCATTTTGGAGTATTTTCATTCTTTCAGTGCTTATTAGCTATGATTAAGTTTTTGTGGATTGACTCTAAAAGTTATTAGTTAAGGTCAACAAAATATAGCATTTTTTTTCAAATGGTAGTTCTTCTTTACCTTTTGTTTGTGCTTTATGTAGTATGTCCATTTTGTTTGTGTTAAATTGTTGTAGGATGGGAAGGCATTGGACAATAAATTGGAAGTGGTTAAGGGAATGAAGTTGGGCAGGGGCTACATATCCCCTATTTTATTACCAAACTAAAGGACCAAATATGTGTAAGCATTCTCATCTTATTATGGACTAATGATGTGAAGATGGCTTTAAAGCTAATTTTTTGACAAATACAATCAGGAATTGGCTAGATATGAGACTGACACAGAGTAATAAACATTGATGTTAATTTCATAGTAACACAAGTCCTTAATTTCACATCTAGGTGAAAATTTGGATAGAATTCTATTTTATTGACTGATACAAGTTTCATAGGTGCTTTGTGAGTGTCAAGGTATTTTGAACAAGATTTATATTTCTTAGGTGCTTTGGGGAAGCATAGCATTATTTTTATCAAAACATATAGTTTTACATGGGCAGTTGGGCTTGCTCAAGTTGGTTTAATTTGTGCTTAATTAGTATATGTTATGTCTTGATGAGTATATTATGGTTCATGGTTTTTTAATGCTTAAAGGTGCTTTAGTGTAAATTTTTTCAGAGTGCCATTTAAATAGTTTTAAAAGGGGTGGTATCAACATTTTTAAGATGCCATCACCTCAAAACAGCATCACAAATATATATATATATTTATATGTATTCTCCCTTTTTAAGATTTCATTTGGTGACTTTAAAAACAGTGATAATACTTGTTTTTTTTCCCTTTCTTTCTCTTCTTTTCCTTTTCAGAGATCAAGGCATTTGACAAGTTGGGATGTGTGCATAGGTTGATTCCTGCCTTTATCCCAAATGAAAAAACAACTGCTGAGAGGAGTTCATTTTGTTGACTCGAAAGCTTTTGAACGTGGTTGCCTGCCGTCTCTTGGTAACATTTCTTCCATCTTCTCCTTCTTTTCTAGATCCCCTTCTTCTTCTTCTTCTTCTTCTTCTTCTTCTTCGTCTTTAGATTCCCTTATCCTTTTTCTTCTTCTTCTCCTTCTTCTCCTCCTTCTCCTTCTCTTTCTTTAGAGAAATAGAACATTTCTCTTAGAGAGGTTCTACGGGGAAAGCAATTCATTTTCCACCGATGCCTATTCTCTCTGTAAATATTCATTGCATTACATGAGTTGGGATATTAAAAAAATATCGGGTTTTTTCCCCTAATCTATTGGCATTCTTTTACTATATTTATTAGGTGTTAAGCAACAAAATGTTGGTATTAGGTTAATTCTTTTATTCTTTTGCTTTCAGTGTTGGCTTTAATTTAGTTGATCAGATGTGTTGAAATTTTGGGTTTTAACTTGTTGCTTGTGTCAATTTGCTTGAATTTGAACTTAATTACAGTTGGATTAGAATTTGCTGAAGGGTAAATGACAAAGTACCCTAATGTGTTGTTAAGGAATTCTATGTAGTGATTGCAGTTTTATCTACAATGAACTAGTGATGTGGGGCATGTGTAGTATGCATTACTGCAACTCAGGTTATGTTAATTAACAAGAGTTCAGCATTTGCTGGCTTTGACATTTGTTCATCACCAAAAGAGCATTCTTTGTTAAAAAAGAATTCTTTGTTTTGCTTTAACAATAATTTTTTGTTTTGCTTTAATTATTTTAAACTCTGCCTAGGTTGTTTCATCACTGCCGGTCCCAAGCCCGGATAAAAGAGGAGGGTTAGTGCATTAGGTAGCTCGACAGCCAGCACGTAAAAAAAATCGTCGGATCCTTATGATATGAATCCAAACATGAATACTCGTGTAAATGCTAGGGCGTTCCCTTTAAGCCACGCATTGCGCCTGCCTTCGGGTGTTTCAAAAAATATGCAAGGGGCGCCGCATCGATGCCCGGGTGCAATGTTAAATAAGCAAGGGTTCTCGCGCTCATCTGGGCTGCCACGGGTAAAGAAGCTAGTCCAGAACTATAGGCTTAGGTTAGCAACTTGGAATATAGGAACCTTAACAGGTAAATCTATGGAACTAGTAGACACTATGATTAGAAGGAAGGTTAATGTAGTATGTTTACAAGAAACAAAGTGGGTTGGAGAGAAAGCTAAGGATGTAGAAAAGACCGGGTATAAGATATTCTATACAGGGAAAGATAGGCATAGAAATGGTGTCGGAATCATGGTTAACAATAATCTCAAGGATAAAGTTGTGACAGTCACGAGGAAAGGAGACAGAATATTGCTTATCAAACTGGTAGTTGGAGTGGATATAATTAATGTGATTAGTGCATACGCGCCCCAAGTAGGATTGGATGATCACACTAAAAGACAAGTCTGGGATGAGTTGGACGCTTTAATGCAAGAAATACCAGGAGGAGAGAAGATAATTGTAGGTGGAGATTTTATTGGCCATATAGGCAAAGATAGAACTGGATATGAGAGGGTGCATGGATGATGGGGGGTATGGTTTTGGAGATCAGAATGAGGCAGGGGTGAGTATTTTAGATTTTGTCGTAGCATATGATCTTGTAGTAGCAAACACCTTTTTCAAAAAGAGGGAACAACACTTGATAACCTTTAAGAGTGGATCTAATAGAAGCCAGATCGATTTGTTCCTTGTGAGAAAGGCAGACCGCTTAGCATGTAAAGACTGTAAGGTCATACCAGGAGAGAGTTTAACATCTCAACATAGAATTACTATTTTAGATATCCATATAAAAGGACAATGTCATACTAGAAAAGACCCCATAAACTCGTGAACTAGGTGGTGGAACCTTAAAGGTGAGAAACTAGCAATATTCCAAGAGAGAATGTATACATAAGCACCTTGGAATTTGGAAGATGGAAGCAATACTATGTGGGATAGAATGGCAGGGTGCATCACAAGAATATCGAAGGAGGTCCTCGGAGAGTCGAAGGGAAGAGGGTTAGCTTCTAAAGATACTTGGTGGTGGAATGAAGAGGTACAAGCTACAGTAAAAACCAAAAAGGATTGCTTTAAGAAGTGGCAAAATGATAGAAGTGAGGAACACTTCAAAAGCTATAAATGTGCAAATAAGGAGGTTAAAAGGATAGATAGAGTTCCTAAAATGGAAGCCTATGACGCCTTCTACACCAAACTAGACACTAGAGAAGGAGAAAAATGTATTTATAAGCTTGCTAAGTCGAGAGAAAAAAAAAACAAGAGACATTAATCAGGTTAAGTGTATAAAAAGCGATGACTCTAGGGTATTAGTGAACGACGAAGAGATTAAGGAAAGGTGGAAGAGCTATTTTGAGAAGTTGCTGAATGAAAAACATATGGATAACATAATTGAAGAAGAAACTGGAAGTTACGATGAAACTAGAGAATACAGATTCTATCGGAGAATAAGGAAGTTTGAGGTGGAATTTGCTTTGAAGAAGATGAAACCCAATAAGGCCTTAGGACCAGATGGGATCCCCATTGAGGTTTGGAAATGCTTGGGAGATGTGGGGGCATCTTGGCTTACAAAAGTTTTTAATAGGATTTTAATGACTAGAAAAATGCCTGATGAGTGGAGGAAGAGCATCCTAGTGCCTATATATAAGAGTAAAGGAGATGTAAAACAATGCAACAACTATAGAGGTATTAAGTTGATGAGCCATACTATGAAGTTATGGGAGAGAGTGATGGAGAATCTCTTAAGAGACGCAACATCAATGTCAAAAAATCAGTTTGGATTTACGCCTGGGAGATCAACTATGGAAGCAATTTATTTACTTAGAAGACTAATGGAAAAATATAGAGAGAAGAAAAAAGATCTACACATGGTTTTTATTGATTTAGAGAAAGCTTATGATAGAGTGCCTAGAGATTTAATTTGGTGGGTGCTAGAGAAGAAAGGAGTGACCAAGGGTTATATTGATGTGGTGAAGGATATATGTATGATGATGCGGTTACTACAATTAGATCACTAGCCGGAGAAACAAACTAATTCCCAATTACCGTAGGCCTGCACCAAGGGTCGACCTTGAGCCCTTATTTGTTCGCCCTAATTATGGATGAATTGACTAGACACATTCAAGATGAGGTCCCATGGTGTATGTTGTTCGCAGATGATATTGTCTTGGTTGATGAGACTAAAAGGGGACTCAACACTAAACTAGAAGCTTGGAGAGAAGCACTGGAGACTAAGGGGCTAAAGATAAGTAGGACGAAAATAGAATACATGGAATTTACTTTTAGCAACAGTGGAAGTAGAGACAACGAAGCAGTGACGATCGAAGATCAGGAGATCCCAAAGAGAGAACACTTTCGCTATCTAGGTTCAATGATCAGTAGAGACGGAGAGATTGGTGATGACGTGACCCATAGAATTAAAGTGGGCTGGCTTAAGTGGAGGAGTGCTTCTGGAGTATTATGTGACCGGAGAATACCAACAAAATTGAAAGGAAAATTTTATAGGACAGCTAATAGGCCAGTTATGCTCTACGGGATAGAGTGTTGGGCAACTAAGAAACAACACATTAGCAAAGTGAGTGTAGCGGAGATGAGGATGCTAAGATGGATGTGTGGTAAGATTAGGAAAGATAGAATTAGAAATGAGTACATACGAGAGACTGTAGGAGTGACACATATTGAGGATAAGTTGAGGGAGAATAGACTTAGATGGTTCGGCCATGTGCAACGAAAACCTATAGATGCACCTGTGCGAAAGAGTGATAAGATCGT
Source organism: Hydrangea macrophylla (assembly GCA_033977485.1). NCBI lineage: Eukaryota > Viridiplantae > Streptophyta > Magnoliopsida > Cornales > Hydrangeaceae > Hydrangea > Hydrangea macrophylla. Next base: position 111,628,138 of record CM066995.1, read on the forward strand.
AGTGGCTGGAATGGTTAGAGGGAAAGACAGACCTAGACTGACTTGGGAATATGTAGTGCAACAAGATATGAATATATATAATTTAAATGAGCATATAGCTCTTGATCGTGCAGAATGGAGAAAAAGGATTCATACAGTCGACCCCAATTGATTGGGACACAAGGCTTGGTTTGGTTTGGTTTGGTTTGGCTTTAATTATTTTCTAATTATATGTTAAAAAAAGTGGTCTATACCGTAGTAAAATCTGCTCAAACTCGATCAATTAGTAGTATCATATATATACAACGAATGGGCAAACTTGGGGACTGTTTGGGAGTGCTCCAAATCAATTTTGTGGTTCAACACTGAATTGGTTTTATAAATGTGGATATTTTTTAGATTCATGATTTTCACAAAAACTACATAAAAATGTGAGTAGCATATTATATCCATTAGTACTCTAAAATTTCTATTTTTGTAAGAAGCATATCATTATTTCTTGTGTTTTATGAACATCCAATTATTAGTTCTGGACTTGACTTCTGATACCTACATTCTTCTTCCGAATTAGTTTGCTTTCGGATAGTTTCATCTTTTCATTGCTGACAACATTCATTATTAGCAATATTTCTTCATTGCTGTCAACATTCATTTTGCCAATCCTTATTTTAATCCAACTTCTAAGCCATGATCATGGCTGTTACCATCGGTTCATTCACGTGTGATACAACCCCGATTCACGATTCAATACAATCCATGATTCATAATTATGAACTTTGTGGTGTTAAGTGATTAATTTTTAGCATTTTGAGCCTTATATTGCATTAGCCTTGTGATAAGTTGTTATCTTGTTACATGTCTTCTGAGTTGTAGTGTACATATTTTTATTTTAAACTTGTCATGGTATGTAGGATTCATGGTTAAAGGCTGCTGGATCAAAGATCAAATGGGTTTTGTTTACTAATTTAATTGGGTGATGTCTATGTTGGTTCGAGGCTTGTCATGTATGGCGTGAAATAAATTAACATAGATTTTGAGGCTCTTTTTTTTGGTCATTTTCCCCACATGAAAATAGTAGGTTCTGTGGTTCAGTTACCTGAAGGTGGGTATGTGGAAGCTTGAGCATACACTTCTTATATATATATATGCTATTGGAGTTCTTATAAACTATTCAATCTTCTCTACTAAGAAGTGGGCGAGGTGAGAAGAGAGAGGATCATTTGATAAAGTATTAATATTTTACTGTGGCTGATACGAATATTCAAAGTTGCAATTTTGTTCTTACTAAGTGTATGGTTGAGAAGTTCATAACTGTCTAGCAATATAGGTTATGTTGTTGAGCCAAAAGTCAAAAGGGATGCTGTAGAGGGATGCTCTAAATTGGAGAAAACACTCTAGAACCTTGTAGTTATGTAATTTCTTGTTCAACTTGTTTATCTACTTCTTGTTGTATAATTTCTTAGGTCTTTTTATCATGCTAATGTGTAACTTAAGATTTCCTTTGATTTAGGGTGGACAACGAGCTTGTTGATTCAAAGAAGTACCTTGAAGATGTTTGAAATCTAAAGAGTGTGAGAACTTTTCTCGAATACCAGGTAATTTTCGACACTTTTGAGATTAAAATTTTATATTTTTGAAGTTCATTGAGTTTAATAAGACATACTCGCTCTCTTCAAAGATTGCTACGTTATTTCTTTTTCTGGTATCTTTGCTACAATGACTAGAATTTCTATTCCCTAAATTCTGGTGTAAGTTTGGCCTTTCCTCCTTGAGAGGAAGAAGCAATGGACTAAACTGAGAGCAAACGCCGAGAAGGTTGTAGAGGAAAAGTTTGGATCTCAATCAGACATCCTCGCTCGTGTTATAAGTACCTAGTATTGTTGCAACTTTTTAAATTACTCATTTTTATTTGTTAGTTTAGGTTTAGATAGATGAACTCTTTAAATTTTAAATTTAGATTTAGCTTGTTGGTGTAGTGAGATCTTGTTGGTTGGACATGAATGAACTATGTATTTGTTATTAAGACTATGGATTATTTTTGTCGTTGTTTGGTATAGATTTGAGCTTGTTATTTTTGTGTTTCATATGGATTACAATGCTTGTTAATCAGGTGGGAAAAAATTGGGGAACATTTCAAACAAATATATTTTTTTGTTTAATTAAAATTTGTAATGGGTATATCCGTTACTATTTTTATGCATTTTGGAAATTTGTAACGGATATAGCCGTTACTAATTTATTACAAATCGTTAGCATTTTTTTCAAAAAAGCAAAAAAGTTGGATACCTATCGGTTACTAAACTAATTTGTAACGGGTACAACTTTTACAAAAATTATATTAGTAACGGGTATATCCGTTACAAATATCCGATACTAATTAGTAACAGATATATCCATTAGAAACATCCGTTACAAATTTGCAATGCCATATTTGTAATGGATATATCTGTTACAAATAATTTTTGTAACGGATATTCCCGTTACAAATCGGGCCATATGGTGTAGTGGTAATGGGTACTTGTTCTTGATTGTTAATTTGTTTAGCTCTCGATAGTCCACACACATTCTCATTGAACCATAATTCTTCTTCACAAACAACACTGGAGCTCCCCACGGTGATATGCTGGGCCAGATAAAACCTTTGTCAAGTAGTTGGACTTTCAGCTCTTTCAATTCTACAGGTGCCATTCTATACGGTGCCTGGGATACGGGTCTTGAGTCCGACATTATTTCAATAGTGAACTCAATCTCCCTCTCAATCAGGACGCCTGGCAAGTCATCAGGAAATACATCTGGGTATTCTCGCACTATTGGAATATCTTCTACTTTTAATTCGGTCACCGAAGTATCAATTACTGAACATAGGAATCCTTGACATCCCTTCTTCAACAATCTACCCGCTCGGATAGCCGAGATCAAATACGGTGGCGTTGTAACCCCACTCCCTTGAAAACAAAAGCTTCCATATACCAGTGATCGAAAATTAACTTCTTTCCACTCACAATCTATGGTAGCTTGATTAAAAGCTAACCAATCCATTCATAGTATCACATCAAAGTGGTTCACAATGATTGTGATAAGGTCTACGGTCATCAACTTTTTACCTAGTTGGATAATCCATATATCGTAGGCGTCGTTATTGATTTACTAAGTGGTATGACAACATATAATTCATATCCTAACGGTGTTGATTTAACATTCAAATGTTCAACAAAGACATGCGATACAAATGAATGTGTAGATCCTGAGTCAATAAGTATGTGTGCAAAGTGCAAGTATACAAGAACCATACCTGAGAATACTGCCTCTGAGGCGATCATATCTCTCGGGTTCATCTGAAATGCTATTCCTTGACGTTGTTCTATCCTTTGTCCCCCATTGTCGGACTGCTTAGGCTTCGAACCACTGGAAGCCATCGAACTCACACCTTGTTACGGGCGCTTCCTTGGACAATCCTTCGTTCGGTGTCCCAAGGTACCACAGTCAAAACACTTGAGTTGCGGATAAGGTGCAAAACTTGCACTATTCCCCCTGTAGCTCTACTCTGGGAGTTTGTCAGAAAACATTAGCCCGTGTGGGGTCGGTTGTAAAGTGAATACAAAGGAATGTTACTAGGTATTCTCCGGGAATCACTGAAACTAGAACCAAAGCCTCGTGGAAATGGTTTCTTAAAAGATCCACCCTGGTGCCGGTCACTACCCTCATACCCTTGCTTTCCTTGCTGGTTCTGTCTCGATCTTTCCATCCCACTTTCGACTACGAGTGCCGTTTGTTGTACTGCTGCTATAGTTGAGTGTCCGTAGGTCTCTACCCTCAACCATATATTGTCTCTTAAACCTTCCTCATACTTCCTTGCTCTATCTTCCTCTGTCAACACAGACCCTTTTCCAAATATCAACAAAGCATTATACTTCAAAGTTTATTCAGTCACAGTCATATCCCCTTGTTGAAGATTATCAAATTCTCTCTTCTTTGCGTAAGATCAGCCCTCGGAAAGAATTGTCGATTGAATTCCGCCTTGAACCCTTCCCAAGTTATCGGTGCTCCTTGGCCTAGAACGTTCACTCACCTTCTGGGCCTCACCTCTAAGTATATCACTAGCATTTTCAATCTTCTCTCTATCGGACATCAGAATAGATCGGAAAATTCTTTCCATATCCATGACCCAATGCTTTGCCAGTGTTGTATCAGTTGTTCCATGAAATTTCATTGGTTTATTTCTTGCAAAATGTTTAGACATGAATCTCATACCCCTATGCTCAGGTGCATGTACTACAGTTATTGGTGCTGGATCAAATGGAGGTATTGGAGGTAACCGTTCTACTATATTCCGAATCATATCCCCCATATTCCCAATCATTTCTATCATTTCATTCATACGTCGGGTATGTGGCAATAATTCTCTGTCACCCATGCTTGTAACTCCTGTAAGTCATGATGCATGTACAACCATAATAATTCATGTATGTACAAGAACATACATATGCACCAAACATTTCTACTATGTATGGATGCAGTCTCAATATGTACCAATTCACTCGAGACTCTACTCGTCGTCACACGTTCCCGAAGTTTTGAAACCTATAGCTCTGATACCACTAAATGTCATGACCAATCCCGCTATGCGTGGAGATAGGACACGTGGCACATCACTGAGGCTCATCCAATTCCATTAAAGTAAAATAGCAGCGGAAAACATAAGTAAAATCCATTAAAATCAGAGTTATAAAAAGTTTTGCCCAATTAGAAAAGTTCTAAAAGAATTCAGTTTTGAAACAGAGGTCCAGTCGACTGATCGAGGGTCCGGTAGACCGGAGAGCTGAAACAGAAAGTATGAAAAGTTCAAAGGCCCTATCCAGTCGACTGTGTCGGGGACTTAGTCGACTGGGGCCCCAATTTTTTAGTCAACTAGTGCCTTGTCCAGTCGACTGGACACTATGCATGTAGAATATGGTGTTTTCGTGCTGAAACCAGTCGACTGATACCCCCTTCAGTCGACTGAAGACCTCGAAAACTGAAGGAAATAACTTAAGAACACAGGGGTCCAGTCGACTGAACTAGGGTCCAGTCGACTAAACTAAGGACCAGTCGATTGATCCCTCTCATAAATGCCTAATTCTACAACATTCTAAACCAAGGGTCTCCAAACCAATTCCCAACCTCAACACAATTATAATCCACAATTCAAAACATATATACAAACTTGTTTACTAAGGATCACAAGTACCAATCCAACCTATAACAAGATTCGATTACAACATGCTACTACTTCTAATTCTTATTACAAGTTAGAAAGAAAACAAAAGTATAAACAAGAGTGTTCCCCCGGCGTTCCTCGGCCTCACTCCTCACGTTTCTTCTTTCCTCGCTTCTTATCACCTACAATGGAATAAATCTCCACTGCTCAGCTATATGTTGAGTGAACAATTCTACATGTATGCTTATATGACAATTCATGGCTTAAAACATCCAAAACACATAGAAATAGTCTCTAGGGTGAGTGGTACGCATTCATCCGGTAAATGAAACCGATGCCGTGGAAGGCACACCTCTCCCACGCATCCCGTACACTAGTTGGGCCTTCCTCTATACCAGGTACCGTGTTCTGATTGGGCCTTCCTCCATACCAGACACCATCATAATCAATATTACAATCCTCAAGGTTCGAGGAGCTTACCCCCGGATGAATTTGCACTAAACTCTCCTTTGACCCAAGTAGACATATAACATGCTCACATAAACAGTTATACATGCTTTTATCGCAGTTTCACATGTATAATTAACGGGCCTAATTAACACATGAATTTCGCACGGATCTAAAATAACAAACTCGATATTTAAAACATGAAATTTCCATATATTTCATAGATCTAGAATTCATACCTCGTGCGATCTTTCCGAAACTTTGAAGGATCGACTAGAGGCCCGACTAAACGTCAGATCTCAGATTTCAAGTGATTCCTACAAGTTTACAGGGGTTTTCCCCAAATTCCTAGAAATTAGATTTTTGGAATCTAAAGTCTAAGAGGTATCAAATCGAAGCTCTTACCTTGAGGAGTTCAAATCTAAAATCTGGAGAGAATATGACGGACGAACAGTCGTTGATCTGCGTCACAAAGCGCGTAACAACTAAATCTCCTTTTTTTCTCTCTACTCCAAGGATATTTTTTTGAAAGTTGACAAATGAAATTCCAAGCTTATCTATTTATAGGCACGACTTTTAAAATTTTCGTTTACCTCCCCGTAAGTTTCCAAAGCTTCTAATTACCTCCCGAAATGTCTTAAACGTCTACTTTATTATTTCACGAGTAAAAACTAAATTTTTTAAAAGTTTCTGTCTAAGTTCCGTTTGGGTCTAAAATAAGGATCCAAAACTAAGTTCCGTGGAATCTCTGTACCACCTACATTTTTAAGCACGTAACACTCACGTTCTCACCACAGTATTCAAAATGACATCTAACAATATCAAAACTACCAGAAATTACACTACACAGGTATAATTTACTATTCATAATATACCAGATAACTCAAATAACATTTAAATCACATAAATGCCATTTAGTCATGCCAATGAAATACAAAGTACCAGATTCCTGTGTCTCCACTTGACACCTTACCATTGACCCACAGTCAACCTCCTCTCAATTATTAATAAACATTAATAATTCACATGCTACCACAATGTCATATTAAAAATTATGGAAATTCTGGAACAGGTGTGACACCCATAGCGTATAAACCACTAACTCATGATTAACTCAATCGATTCGAATGGGTACTTTTGCTATCGTTGCCTAGTAGGGCCCCACAGCATTTATCGTTGTTCCCATTGATTTAAATATACTACTCGGACTTCCGTAGTCTACTTAAACATGTGTGACAATATAATTGGGTTAGTCTTCTCGACTAACTATACAGACGTCAACTTTGACATTACGACTCGACTACATTCGTATGAGTGTTCATGTGATTGTATGACATATCACGTAACATGCATGAATCTTAATAACAATTATCAATTAAGCGGGGAGTATAGTTATCTAGACATGTGTTTTCACATAAGCAGTAAATCTTAACATACACACATATCATACACATCAAATCTGTCAACACAGGACACACTGGATATTCACATAATACATATGAAGTATTTCTATAATATACCAAGTGAGTTAGGACGACTCACCTTGATGTGGATTCGCAAATACAAGTATAGCTTCGGTCCCTGCAATTCATATAAATTCACAGAACGACGATTAACATTCATTCTAATAGTAGGGGCATAATGGTAATCGTGTCAAATAGGTACCTAAACGTCAATATGATGATCTTGACATCATTCTGAGTCTAACTCCATTGACTAAACTCAAATTGAAGTCCGTCATATAAAAGACAATATTTACTATACCAGTGTGGGTCCTAACAGTAACCTGTATTTTGGTTGAGTCAGAAAGTCACTAAACTTAAGGGGACATATCTAAATATCATTCTATGAATTTAGAAACTGGCTGCGTATTTTTCTGAGCTACGGTTTATTTATTACAAATTATCAAAGTCTTAATTACATTATTATAGTCAGCGGGGTCCTATAATTACAAATATATCTTTGGAAGACATTTGGTCCTTATAAACATTTTCATTAAATACTAAGCCTTAAAATAGGCTGGTGGTATTTTTCTCATAATTTCTGAAACTCGTTTGGTATTTAAAATAATTAAAACAATAATAAACGACTCTGTATAATTTATTAAAATATCAAAGTTTAGTTTTATAATTTGTTAAATTATAAAACAGTCATTTATGTCCTTAGGACATAAATAATTTCTCGGATTTTAGAATAGGCCAATAGATATTTATTATCTATTTATCATAATTTAAAGCAAGCATTTATTATTTATTGAAACCCAAATAAATAATTACTATAATATATAAGTAATAAAGTTTGGGTTTTATAAATAAATAATTTATAAAACAAAGACATTAGGCCTTTTAAAACAATTAACAACTACACATCCCTTTTTTTTATTAACTAACAATTATTATTTATTTACAACTAAATAAATAATAAGTATAAATATATAATATATAATTTTCAGAATATTTAAAAGTTTGGTAATAGTATTTAAATCATAGTTACATAATTTAAAACTATAGATTTTATAAGAAATTAATTTACACATATATACTGAGTTTAATTAATTTGAATCATGTAGCCAAGGCTCTGTTTGGCAACCTAGATAGGTAACGCACATAAGCTGGGCCAAAAACTGAATTGTCAAACGGCCCTAGTCCAAAGCCCAACTACTTCTTCTTCCCCAAATCGTGAATGCACACAGTGTACATATATTATATAAGTATATATATACATTTTGATACATAATATAGCAATGATAGTATCTCCCTCGATTCTCGATGAAAATGGGCAAACTTTATGTCAAATTGATTGTTTCGACAAGCCCAATCCAACGGTATAAGTCTCATGATCAAAATCCTAGTTGTTTGTACGAAAAATGGGGAAAATGAAAGAGGACATAAACTTTGACCATTCCATTCGTCGCGATGCGAGAAAGTTGTCGCGAACGATTTGAACTGTGACTTAATGCGGTCCTAATCTAACATATTTCACCCACAGAATGCATTTCCGTTAATGTTTACAGAATGTCGATTTTTACGCCTATATATATCACCGGGAACATTTCCACGTATACACGTGTAATGCTACTATATTATATGTCGGAGCACTTCTAAAAATACTACCGAGTGAGTTAGTGGCCTCACCTAGGCTCGTGGTGGTCCGGTGCGGGGTGGTCTCAAGTGGTCCGGCCATGGCTTTTCTTCCTCGGTCTATTCTCTCTATCTAAGATCTGTGAGTGATCTGTGTATGTTGGACTGGCAAAGAGGGGGTGTATCAGGGATAGTGAGGGTAAGGCAGAGAGGGAGGGTATGGGTGGTGTGGGTTTTCCATTTTTTTCTTTTCTTTCTCTTCTCTCTCTCTAACCGGGTCTCTCTCATTCTCTCACTCTCTCGGGTTCTCTCTCTCTAATCTACTATCTATATATATATGGTCACATGAACACACACAAATACATGTAATATATACAATATATATACCGTGTGTGTATGGTGTGTTTTGGTGGTACGAGGACAGAAGGGTGAGGGTGAGGGATTGATTGAGATGGGGAGGTGGGGGATTATGCCGGCAGTTGAGGGAGAGGGTGAGTGACCAGCGGTTAGGGGAGGGGTTCGGGGAGTACTTGAGGGTTGGGTAGGGGAAATTATCCCAATAGGTACAAGGTGTTTACCTTGGGTATCCTAGGTGTACTTGGGCTAGTTTAGGTGGTACTTAGAATCCCCAATTCGTGGGATTCTGTCCGTGCATCGAACCATGTGTTATACAGTGTAAGAAATACCATATTCATACGGGTTGTAGACACCCCATTTTGTCGGCTATCAGATTTAGGAGACTCATAGCTTAGTGGTTCACGGTGATCGAAAAGACTCAAAAGGACTCCCGGAAGTTGGTTCTATCTCTCAAAATGCCTAGAAAGTAGTACAAATGACCAAAACACCCCTAAAAGCCCCAACACTCCTAGATCTTGACTAAATGTTGTGGAAACATGATACGTCGTACAAAAAGTAGTAAAATGAGTTTTTAAAGCAAAATCAGGTAAAATCGTCAGCTCCCAGAAACCCCGAAAGTCCTGGAAGTTCCCGAAAAGTCCCTGTTGACCGAATTTGACCTAGGTTTGACCAGAGTTTGACCGAAATCATCCAAATTATCTAGAAAGTTCTAAGATCATTCTAGATTATGTGAAAAGTACTAAAATACATTTTTAAAGAAAATCAAACAAAAACGTCAACTCTTGGGAGCTCCCAGAGGTTCCCAGAACTTCCTGGAGATCACTGGTTTGACCGGTTTGACCAAAAGTTGACTAAAAAACTAGAGCACCGTACCATTTTTCATGAATACTAGAGGTCAATGGCTTTATAATGGAATATCGCACATAATCTCTGGATTTAAAATGAATTTATTATGAATTTTTTAAGGTAAAAAGATGATCAAATTGGATTTGTCACGACCCATCCCACTACGCGTGGAAATAGGACACGTGGCACGCCACCAAGGCTCATCCAAACATCATATAACTATACGCAGCGGAAAGAACTTTAAAACAACCCTGAGTATTTTAAAACTTTAGGAAACATTACCCTCTGAGTTGAAAATCCATTGGAAACAGAGTGATAAAAAGTTTTAGCCAATTGAATCCTTACAAAAGAAAACAGTTTTGAAAACAGAGATTCAGTCGACTGATCAGGGAACCCAGTCGACTGCACTGGTTACTATTTGGATCAGTAGCTAAAATCTACAGTAGTTCAGTCGACTGATCACTTTCCCAGTCGACTGTGTTATGCAGAACCAAAATGCAACATTTTCAAAAGGGGTCCAGTTGACTGATTGGTGATACAGTCAACTGGTTTTGCCATATATAAAAGCAGTAGCCAAAATCAATAGTGACTCAGTCGACTGATCAAGGGTCCAGTTGACTGTTTCCATTACTATTCACTTTCAGTGTCTCAATCCCACGGGATCCAGTCGACTGATCTAGGGATCTAGTCGACTGATCGGCTGCTCCCCTGCTGGGCAGCCCTGTGATGATAATACTAACACATGCTTTTCTAATATCCACACCAACCATAATCACAACCAACACCAATTACAACATTTAAATCATAACTACAAACGTTCAATTACAAGATTTCCAAACTACGAAACTAATCCATGATTCTATTACAACGTTTTACAATCTACAAATCCTTACATAAGATTAGGATTAAAACAAAACATATACAATTGTGGTTCCCCGGTGTTCCTCGGCCTCACTCCTCACGATTCTTCTTGTCTTTCTTCTTACCTACAATGGAGTACATCTCCACTGCTCAGCTATATGCTGAGTGCACAATTCTAAATGTATGCTTATATGGCAATTCATGGTTTTAGCATCTAAAACACATAGAAATAGTCTCTAGGGTGAGTGGTACGCATTCATCCAGTCGATGCCGTAGGAGGCCCACCTCTCCCACGTATCTCGTACACTGGTTGGGCCTTCCTCCATACCAAGTACCGTGTCCTGGTTGGGCCCACCTCCAATCCAGACACAACCAAAATTCTAATTCCATCACAATCACAATCAAAATTCCAATCCTCAAGGTTCGAGGAGCTTACCCCGGATGAATTTGCACCAAACTCCTCTTTGACCCAAGTAGACACATAACATGCTCACATAAACAGTTATACGTGCTTTTCATATAATTTCACGTGCATAATTAACGGGCCTAACTAATACATGAATTTCGTCCGGATCCAAAGATATCAAAATTGATGTTCAAAACATGAAAATCCATATATTTCATAGATCTAGAATTCATACCTCGTGCGATTCTCTTCAAACCTTGAAGGATCGTCTAGGGGGCTAAATAAACGTCAGATTTCAAATTTGGGACGATTCCTACAAGTTTTACTGGGTTTTCCCCAAAAGTCTAGAATTAAGATTTTTGCAAAAATTTGCCAAACATGGCCTAAGTAGTATCAAAATGTAGCTCTTACCTCCACGAGTTCAAATATGAAATCTGGAAAAAATCTGACGGATGAACGGTCATCGATCGGCGTCGCAAAGCCCGTGGCTACTAAATCTCCCTTCTCTCTCCTCTCTGTAGATATTTTTGGAAAGTTTTTGGATGAGAATGAATCTCATCCACATCCACTACTATATATAGGCAAACTCTTTGGGAATTGCGTTTACCTCCCCACGAGTTCCTCAAACTTCTAATTAGCTCTCGAAACTTCGCACACGTCCATTTTATGTCTTTATGAGTGAAAATTAAAAATTTCAGAAGTTTCCGACTAAGTCCCGTTTGGGTCCAAAAACAAGGATCCAAAACTAATCTTCATGGAATCTCTAACGCACCTACCTTTTTATATCACGATCACTCACGTTCTCACCATAGTTCTCAAAATGATATAACAATATCAAAAGTTACCAGAATTTCCACAACACAGATAAGATTTCTATTCATCAAATACCAGATAGGCCAGATAACATTTAAATCATATAAATGTCATTTAGTCATGCCAATGCAACTGTGAAATTCCATGTTCTCGTATCCTCACTGACACCTTACCGTTGACCCACGTCAACTCAACTCAACTCAAAGTATTAATAACATTAATAATTTCAAAATCTCAAATTATGCATTTTCAAAATCATAAATTTCTGGAACGGGTAAGTTTGTCCCCAAACTTTACCTCATGCGTCGAACAAGTACGGATACTCATTCTTCATGTCTTCCTCACTTTTCCATGTAGCCTCTTCCACCGTGTGACTATGCCATAATACTTTTACCATCAGAATCGTCTTAGTTCTTAAGACTTGTTCTTTTCGATCTAGAATCTCTATCGGTTGTTCCACATAAGTCAAGTCTCTCTGAATCTGTAGCGGTTCAGGTACAATGATCTTACTCGTCTCAGTCATACAACGTCTCAGCATTGATACGTGAAATACATTGTGTACATGTTCCAACTCTGATGACAATGCCAATCGGTAAGCGACGGAACCTACCTTCTCTAGGATCTCAAAAGGTCCTATGAATCTTGGATTGAGCTTTCCCCTCTTTCCAAATCGTACAATGCCCTTCGAAGGCGATGCTCGCAAGTATACGAAATCTCCAACTTCAAAATTCATCGGTCGTCGTTTAGAGTCCGCATAGCTCTTATAACGGCTCTAAGCTACCTTAAGTCGCTCCTGAATCAACTTCACCTTCTTAGTAGTCACTTGTATTAACTCGATCAGGTCCTAACAACTTTCTTTCTCCAACCTTGATCCAACAAACCGGTGATCTACACTTACGGCCATACAAAGCTTCATATGGTGCCATACCAATACTTGACTGAAATTCGTTGTTACACGCAAATTCAATTAATGGCAAGTGGTGCTCCCAATCATTCCCAAAGTCTAACACACACAATCTCAACATATCTTCCAAGGTCTGAATCATATACTCTGACTGTCCGTCAGTCTGAGGATGAAATGCGGTACTAAAACTCAATTTTGTACCCATAGCTGTTTGTAGACTTCCCCAAAACCTTGACGTAAAACTACTATCACGATCTGATACAATCACAGCTGGGACTCTATGTAGTCTTATAATCTCTTTCACATATAATTTCGCTAATTTGGACGGCTTAGTCGTCTTAATTGGTAGAAAATGAGCTGACTTGGTTAATCGGTCGACTATAACCCAAATCTTATCATTCTTGTTACGTGATCGCAGAAATCCAAAAACAAAGTCCATCGTGATCTCGTCCCACTTCCATTCCGACACTGGCAATGGCTGTAGTAACCCCGCCGGTACTTGTCTCTCTGCTTTGACCTGTTGACATGCCGAACATTCAGATACAAACTTAGCGACTTCATACTTCATACCCTTCCACCAGAAGTTTTCTCTCAAGTTTCTGTACATCTTATTACTTCCCGGGTGTACTGAATATTTCGTACTATGAACTTATTCTAGAATCCTCTTTTTCAAGTCTTTCACATTCGGTACACATAATCAATTTTCTAGTTTCAACGTCCCTCGTTCCAACATAAAACCAGGTCGTCTCCCCAAAGGTATCTCGTCCCTCATTTTTCACAAATAGACATCGTTAAATTGTTCTTTCTTGATCTCATCAATAATATCTGGGTGTGCTACGATCACCATTATTAAGCCATCATTGGTCCCTGGAATCATATCCAATTCTAAGCGTTCCATCTCTTTTATCAACTCTTTTTGTTGCGTTAGCTCATCTGCTAAATTCCTCGGCGTCTTCCGGCTTAATGCATCGGCTACTACATTCGCCTTTCCCGGATGGTACTCAATCGAAAGATCGTAATCCTTCATCAACTCCAACCATCTTCGCTGTCTCATATTCAAGTCCCGTTGGGTGAAAATGTATTTTAAACTCTTGTGGTCCGTGAATATCTCACAGTTTTCCCCGTACAAGTAGTGTCTCCAAATTTTCAAAGCATGAATTACCGCGGGTAATTCAAGATCATGGGTCAGATAGTTAACCTCATGTGTCTTCAACTGTCTAGAAGCATATGCAATTACTTTACCACCTTGCATAAGCACACATCCCAACCCTTTGTGTGAAGCATCACTATAGATTAGATCGAGGGAAAACATGAAAGTGTGATCATGATCATTCCTTATAATCTTCTTAGATTAGGAGTTACAAAAACCCCAAATCTTGCATGAATGCAATGTATATATCTAGAATGTGCCAAGGTTGTTGTGTGTTTGTGTACATGGATTTTCTAGAGTGACTTAGAAGTCTAAAAAGATGAATGAATGCATGGGGGAAATCATCATGGTATATGTACAAATGTAGTATGGACTACTTCTTAAGATATGAACAAATTTGAAGTACATATAAGCATCAAATCAATGGATGGAAGTAAAAGAATGTTTGCTGTGAATAGTGGACAGAACAGTAACATGATCTTTTAGAAATTGAAAAGAGGGGTTAGGAATATTTTCAATGCATGATTTTTACTGGAGATCTTCCTTATTGTGTCTAGAACACAATCCAAAAAGCCAATCTTTAATAGCTATCACAGATTGAGAGAAATCATATAAACAATAGAGATTATTCAGAAAAAGAGTCCGTACTATCGACTGAAATTTTAGAAAATATTATAAAATGAAAACACAAGATCTAGAGGCCCATATTATGCATAAAGTTCCCTAAGACATTGAAGTTCAAGGAAAAAATGATTCGGGACCACACCCTTTGGAAAGGTTTTCTGTAAAACAAGTTGAAAGTCAATCAAGCTGCTGTGACAGCAAAAATAGAATATCTAGAGAGAATGTTTGGGTCCAAATGGACCACTTCCAATTATTTCCAAGACAAACCCAAAATCATGGGTGTTTTCTAATGATTTAGGAAGTCTTTCCAAGTGATCTTGCATCCATACATTGAGTATTGAGTTCTATAAAAATCTTTGAACTCAGATCATTCACTGTTTTGAAGATTTTGGGAAAAACTAAAGTTTTCTTTCTTGAGATCAAAATGAGGGGTTTTAAGAGGGGTTTTAAAATAGAGGTTTTGAAAGTATATTTTCAACATTAAATAGAGATTATGACCTCTTGGAACATCATCATCAAACTCATATAAAAAACTCCCAACATTACTTGCACAAACATAGTTTTGTTTGAGAATATGACTTCAAGAATACATATGAATGTATTGAAGTTAGAATCATCATCCATTAAACATGTCTTTGAGGTAAAGAGCTACTATCCATAAGGATTCACTCTCCTCCAACAACATGTCATCTAGATGATGATAAGCATGTAAGTAATCAAAGGAAAATAAAAAAGAAATGAGGTAAGAAGAGATGAACATTAATGTAAACAAGCAAGTAATAGCAATCAATAGATGATAATCAATGTGATTTTGGACTTGTAGCTTGGTGTTTCAGTCATAGATATTGACATTTGGACATGGAAGTAGCTTCCTAACTCAAGATTGCTCAAAAATGGTGGTTGGGGAAGACTTGAATGTGAAATATAAGAGGGGTAGTGGAAGAAAACAAGATTGAAACTCACTTTCTAATAGAAAATCAATGGGAGAAGCTCCCTTTCCTTCTTCTAAACCTATCTCTATCTCTCTTTCTCTCTACAACTTCTATGAACTTTGCACTTGCTCCCCCCCATTGGGGGGGGAGGGGGGGGGGGGGTTATATAGGCTAATTTGGGGTGGTTTTGGGGTTTTAGAAGTACTCCCATTGGTCCCAAACATCTGTGAACATAAAACTACATCGTTTTGATTTCTAATTAATCAAAATGAACCCCCAAAAGAAATTACAAAAAAACACTATTCTGGAGGAGAGTGCCGCGACGGCAGTGGGCCAGTGCCGCGGTGGCACTGCTCCTCATTCGTCCAGATAATCCTTTTTAGGCCCCCAGAGGTTCCGGTATTCGTGAAAAGGCCCTTTTTCGTCCGAAATTCACAGAAAATGCATACGAACTCTAAATTGGGGTTGTGATATACCGTTGGAAAGGTAATGGAGTCTACTTTACATAAAAAATAGCTTGGAGATAGGTCACCTCGAAAAGTTTTGCGATATTCTCGATAAAAGCCGATTTGATCGCCTTTTTCACCTTCGAAAATTCATAATAAATTCGTTTGAAATCCAGAAATTATGTGCGATATACCATTGGAAAGCTATTGACCTCTGGTATTCATGAAAAATGTTTGAAAAATGATACGACTCTCTGGTTTCAATGTCAACTTTTGGTCAAATTGGTCAAACCTGGGATTTTCGGAAAGTTCTGGAAACCTCTGGGAGCTCCCAGGAGCTGACGTTTTTGTTCGATTTTCTTTTAAAACTCATTTTAATACTTTCCAGATGATCTAGAATGATTCTGGAACTTTTTGGCGAATTTGGGCAATTTTGGTCAAACTTGGTCAAACCTTGGTCAAACCTTGGTCAAACCGGTCAACGGGGACTTTCTGAGAATTTTCGGGACCTCTGGGGGTCTCTGGGAGCCGACGATTTCATCTAATTTTACTTAAAAACTCATTTTCTTACATAGCATGTTTCCAGAACTTTTGGTCCAAATCTGGGAGTTTTCGGGCTTTCAGGGGCATTTTGGTCATTCTGAGTATGTTGAGAAATAAAACTAACTTCTAAGAGTCCTTTTGAGTCTTTTTCGATCATTGTGAACCACCAAGCTATGGGTCTCCTAAATCTGATAGCTGACAAAATGGGGTGTCTACACCTACCAAAGAGCTACCACCACTCTGTTGCATGACATGATTCACAAGGAAGTAAAAGTGTATGTAGATGACATGATCCTAAAATCCAAGGATAGGGAGGGACACTTGGTGGCATTGGAGAAGTTTTTCGAAAGAAATGCACTTTCGGTGTGACCTCTGGGAAGCTCCTAGGTTTTCTCATTACACAGGGGGATAGAGGTCGATCCCTCTCAAATCAAGGCGATTCTAGAAATATCACCGCCACAGAATGAAAAAGAAGTGAGAGGGTTCCCCGGGAGGATCCAATTCATCAGCCGCTTTATCTCAAAGCTCACGACTATATGTGATCCTTTGTTCCGATTACTGAAAAAAGGAGAGAAGTTCCAATGGGATGACCAATGCCAAGCCGCTTTTGATAAAATAAAAGCCTACCATCAAAATCCACCTATCATTTCGCCACCCACCCCTCACAAGCCCTTATTTCTTTACCTATCTGTCTCCGAAAATGCCATGGGTTGCATGCTAGCCCAAGAATGAGAAGAGAGCCACTCTGAAAAAGCCATATATTACCTTATCAAGAGGATGACTGGGTATGAGCTCAATTACTCTGCCCTCGAAAAAACGTGTTGGGCCTTAGTCTGGTGCACCCGCCGATTAAGGCACTACATGCTAGCCTTTCTGATTGTGCTCATTTCCTGCATGGATCCTCTAAAATACCTCCTCGAAAAACCTGCCTTGACCAGTTGTATTTCCCGTTGGCTACTTCTACTATCCGAATTCGATATCAAGTGTGTAACAAGCAAATCGGTGAAAGGGAGAACTATAGAGGAACATCTTGCAGAATACACTGTTGACTCTGAAGAAAATGGAGACTTCCCATTCCTGGACGAAAATATAATGAAAGTCAAAGAAGAGTAGTGGGAGTTGCACTTTGATGGGGCAGTCAACATGAAAGACTACGGAGTAGGAATAATTCTGGTATCACAAAATGGGGACCACACCCCACTGGCATTCAAGCTCAATTATAACTCCACCAACAATACTGCTAAATATGAGGCATGCATTTTAGGAATGGAAGTAGCCATACGATTAAAAGTATAAAAATTGGATGTCTTCCGAGATTCAAACCTCATTGTATCACAAGCCATAGAAGAATGGAAGGCGAAATAAGAAAGGTTGAAGCCCTATCATGACCATCTCGATGGACTCAAGAAACAGTTCAAGAATGTGACATTCTTTTACCTGCCCAGGGAGGAGAGCCAGTTAGCAGATTCATTGGCTACCCTAGCCTCCATGGTCAAATTCCCCGTGGGAGTCAAGATGATGCCTCTGGCAATTGAGCAAAGAAACGAGCCTTCATTTAGCATGATCGCTACAATCGAAGAAGAAAATGAAACACCATGGTATCAAGATGTTTGGGACTTTATAGAAAGGGGAACGTTCCCCAATAGTCTATTGAGAAAGACAAAAGAGCAATTCGAAGATTCGCAGCACAATTCATCATTTGCGGGTTGCTGAAGAAAGGGTATAATGGTCACAACCTGACTTGCTTATTCAGAAAGAGCGCCAAAATTATGATGGAAGAAATACACGAGGGGGTATGCGGTCCACACATGAATGGTCACATGCTAGCCAAGAAGATCGTAAGACAAGGGTACTACTGTACAACATTGGATAAAGATTGTTGTGAATACGTGAGAAGGTGCCACAAGTGCCAGATCCATGCAAACATGATGCATGTACCGCTATCTCTGCTCTATAGTATGACCTCTCCGTGGCCATTCTCAACCTGGGGAATCGATATCATTGGCAAAATTGTTCCAAAGGCCTCAAATGAGAATTGAGACATTTTGGTGGCCATCGACTACTTCACAAAGTGGGTAAAGGCTGCATCCTACACCAAGTTGGGGGCCAAGGAAGTAGCCAAGTTCATCAAGAGAAATCTCATCTATTGCTATAGAGTCCCCCATGAGATTATTTCGGACAACGAAAGTCCTTTCAAAGTAGAAGTCAGAGATCTGTTTGAGGAATACAAAATCACATAAGTCATCACCATACAGGCTGCAAACAAATGGGACAGTCGAAGTTGCAAACAATAATGTCAAGGCTATACTGCAGAAGTCGGCCGATACTTACGAAGACTGGCATGAAAAACTACCATTTGCGCTTTGGGGATACAGAACCTCAATAAAGACATCTACAGGAGCAACTCTTTATTCACTGGTATATGGTATGGAAGTAGTACTTCCGGTCGGGATAGAGTTACCATCCCTGCGAGTGATGGCAGAATGTGAAATTTCAGAATCTGATTGGTTAAGGGAAAGATACGAGGAATTGGCTCTCATAGATGAAAAGCGCCTAGCGACAGTCAACCATGTCCGAATCTATCAAAAGAGGATAGCTCATGCTTTTAACAAGAACGTTCGCCCGAGGAAAATTGTCAAAATTGACCTTATTCTTAACGAACTATGATCCCCAATGTTTGATCCACGTGGAAAGTTCAAACCTAAATGGGTTGGCCTTTATATCGTCAAAACCATCCTTTTCGGAGGAGCGACCTACCTCATGGACCTCGATGGTGTCAAATTCAAAGAACCAATCAACATGGAGCGCCTAAAAAAGTAGTATGCTTGACTTTTTACCCATTTCTTTCAAGCCTTCCCTTGAACTGCACTCGACCTGATTCCCACTCGGGGATACGTAGACAACCGCATCGGTTCGGTCATCCCGCCCACTTAAAGATAACCCTTTTCCTTCAAGCCTTGCTTTGAACTACGCTCGACCTGATTTCCGCTCGGGGATACGTAGGCAACCACATCGGTTCGGTCGACACCAATATTAACCCCTCTTCTTTCAAAATCCCAGCCCGAACTACATTGGACCTGATCCCCACTCGGAGGTACGTAGGCAGACTTTCAAAAAGCACCCAAAAACCTTACCTGATTCAATGGTTCAAGGAAAAGAAGGATGGCTCGCCAGGTTGAAAATTCAAAAGGACGTCTAGGCACAAAATTATAGTTAAATCCAAAGTGAGCAATAACAAAAGAGAGAAAAGAGCTCGCTAGGTCACCTCACTAGTGCTTAGGCAAAAATTATGAGCATATGAGAGAAATAAAGTCGCAGTCCTTACCATAATCCAGAAACCACCCTTCACACTAGGGGCAAACTTTGGCCACCTGCCTCGTTTGCCTAAATCTCTTCTAAACTAGGGGCAAACTTCAGTCACCTATCTCGTTTTGCCTCACAACCACCCATATCCCAAACTAGGGGCAAACTTCGGCTACCCACCTCGTTCCCCTATAATCGCCCCAGCATGCCCAAGCAAGTATCAAAAGCAACATTTGATCAAAATCTTACTTCAAAATGTTTTCAGAAAGCCAAATGCATAAGATAAGGTTCTCACAGTAACCGAGGTTCATCGATAAACAAACTTCGAATACTACATAAATAGGAATAAATAAATATAAAAGTTTTTCAAAGAGTAATCACAAATATTAAAGACACTTGGAGGAAAAAGTAGAATCCGTCGAGTCCAGTTTTACTTTTATTTCTTCAAAGGTCTTCAGAAATAGGCTTTTATTCGGTGGGTCCAACCCCTGATGAAAGCAGTAATGGTGATAACCCTGACTCTGGAAGCAAAGACCCTCTCAGTGAATCCTTGGGGGACCTACTGAACTCGCCCATACTGCCTGGATAATCGACGAGGATGATAGAAAGAAGTCTCTCTTAGACCCATCAACCACATTCTCGGGTAATTCCTAAGGCTGGTGGTAACAGCATGAAGGCCACAACGCCCCACAATCTAGCAAATGTCTGCTTCAGAAAGTACCCATCATACGAACCTAGTCAGCAAAGGTGTAGTGAGGATAAAGCATAGCTCTATAGAAGTAAACCGGCAGCACACGGCTTGTCCACAATTGAAGGCGCTCATATAGACAAACCTGTAACACAAAAGGCGCCCTGGAAAGAAGAAAAGTTCCTTGGTTAAAAGCATTGTCCAACCCATTCAGGGTTTCAACTAGAACTATGGCCATGGGGTTTTTACCCAGTTTTCGTCCAAAGCATACATACACCAGGGCACTGGAAGTACTCGAGAACAAGAAGTGCGAAGTCATACACAAGATTAGAACAGCCCCGCGGGTAGCATCATACACACTAACATTTCCAGGATCAGCGTATCGGGCAATGATAGAGGCAATGTCCAAAACTTCACCATGAATCAGTCGGTGAGAGACAGTAGTGGAACAGTTAAGATATTCGACTAAGCCGTGAGCAGGGCTGGGGGTATCGACAAGAGGAAGAATCAAGTCCGAGTTCAAATCAAAGCCGAGAATAGCACATAATTCCTTGAACAGGGGGCATATCTCCAAGCCATTGAAGTTGAAGACATGATTTACCGGGTCCCAGTGGGCTATAGTAGCACGCATGAACTCAACAATCAAGGCCATTTGACGAAGAGAGAACAACTTAGTTAAGCCATAATTGAAGAGGTTGATCCATTCCACACCATCTGTGACGTTCAGCCAAGCGAAGAGTTGAGCAGGATCATACAATGCCATATTTTCTGTCACAGCTGTAGCAAAATTTAAAATTTCGGCAGCACCTCCTCGTTTCACGGACTATCCTACCTGCAAGGCAAACATACTCACTATAACAAGGCTGCTCATCGCAGTAACATCAATGATCACAGAATCACAGTGCACATATATATATCGTCACACGATTACCAACTAAAACAATCACACAACTGCACCTTCAAAGCGGAAGCTATCTGGCCTAAAAGGCAAAACATCATAATACTCTGTCAAAGGTGACAAATCATCCTACACATCATCCATCATCTATAAAATACACTAGTATAACCCAATCAAAAATATTAAATCAAGACAAAACAAAAGTCCTCACTTAGGAGGCCTCAATCCTCCTCTTCTTCATCCTCTGTCGGACCACCCAGAGTGTACGTCGGCAACGGCATCCTGCCACCCTGCACCTTGGCCTAGTCCTTAACAAGCCAGCACTACCTCCATGATACTATACACACAAATAAGATAAAAGCAATCAACTATAAAGCAACAAAAGTACAAAAATAGAGTCGAGTCAGTAACTTACCAAGGACGCCATCTGATAGGTGGTGAACTATCGCATACCATCCATCTATCAAAGGGTAAAATCTAGGGTTAGAACCTCATAACCTTAAGAAGCGCAAAATTAGAGACATACTCAGTGGTCTTGCGTGAGGACCAAAGACCGTAGGTTAGCTGCCAAGGCCGGCCGATAGGCGAAAGAGAATCAACTCCTCAGCATAACTCCAAGGGACGTTGAGGACACCTACTGGCTTGGTAGGATACCCCCACGTGACTCGTGGCATCTCCATAATCCGGGGGGAGCCATCGGCTCCCAAAACGTTGATGGTCTAATCCCAAGGAGGGATAGGATCAGAAGCTGGAGGAGCTTATCTCCTATGCATCTCACAAAACTATAGGCACAAAACAAGTTAGGAAAAGATGAGTCCAAAAACATAAATGACGAAAAGAGACAAAAACGCAAAAGAAACTCACATCCAGGAGTGGGAAGTTGGGTATCAGAAAGTGGCCACGGTAAGTCTCATAGCTAGTTTCAGAGCAAAAATGATCCTAAGCGTCAGTGCCAGCTAAAGCCACCAGGAAAACGTCACCAGAAAGGTTGTTAGCATCCATCATAGAAGGAGTATGAGGAATGTAGTACCTCGGACCACCAATCACTTGCTGAGACACTCACTCGCCGAGGTACCATTGCATGCCTTCAGTGCTTTTCATCAGAAGTCGGCAAGAGGCAAGAGACTTGACCGCCTGAATCTCCTTTGGGGTAGCGTAGAAAACACTCTCTCAAGGTGTCCAATCAACACTAATAACTGCCAATTTGAATAAGAAATTCCTCAGGAGGACAATCCGGTGGGCCCCCGCACTTGACCCCAACGACATCCCTCTACCATCTCAAGCCCCGAGGGAACAGAGGCACATGAGCCATGCCTCCCCATCCTTACCCGACTCATCGACAGGGGTATGAGCCAACATCTCCATGTACTCGAAGCTCCAGAGCTGCATAGAAAAAGTGAAAATTAGAAAACAGAAGCAAGGAAGAGCCAAAAGAAAGGGAAAAGTCACAAAACATACCTCCCAAGCTCGCCAGAATCCTCCGGTCAATTTAATGCCGCCACGAGAAACCTCACCCATGTGCTTATAAAGGTAGGCCAGGGCGGTACCACCCCAGTCATAAGAAGGAATATTGTCAATAGTTGCCAAGCAAGTGAGAAGCCTCAGGCTCACTCAGTCATTTTGCGTTGCAAAGATAGAACAACCGAGGACGTACAGAAGGAAGACCCGTAATAGTTGCCGGTCATTAAGGGTGTGCCTCCCCTTTCCATAAGCCTGATAAAGCCAACTACAGGTGAACCGATGCCGCTCCAGATTCGGAGGAATAGCTCTGATCAGTGTATCAACGGCCTCAGGGTCGATCTCATAACAGTAATCCAAGATCAGGCATTTTCTGCCAACTCTTAAGCCAGTAATCATAGAGAAGTCAAAGGGCGTCATCGTCATTTCACCAAACAACAAATGGAATGTATTGGTGGTGTCCCACTATCTCTCAGCCAGAGCATGGAAGTGTGCCAAC
>CM066996.1:0-7500 GCA_033977485.1 Hydrangea macrophylla
CCTATAGACACTCCCTGAATGACTCGAGTCTGGATACCTGTGTGGGGGTTGCCCCGGTATTTGCATGGCGGTTAGGGTATTCAAAGTGTGAGGCATTGGACACTCCCTGGTACCCCGGACCAAAGTGTGAGGCAAACTGGACACTCCCTGGCGCCCCGTTGCTAAAGTGTGGCTATCTTAGTATTTCAAAGATACCAGGAGTAGGATAGAGGGTTGTTTGGGTGTTGTCGAGAGAAAAGAGTCGGATAGATGAGATGGTGCATTGTTCTCATACACGGTCACATATGTGTGAAATTATCTTTTAAATAATGTTGTAGTTGTTTTCTAAAACGAGTTTTTTTTTTATCATAAATATAAACTTGTGGGATTTAAATGGAAATGGGAAAAAGGTAAATGAGTATGTTTTACATTCAGAGTTATGTTTTTAATACTCACCAGCTTCTTGAAGCTGACGGCGTTGATGCGTCCTGGACATTCGTGTTCAGGCTTTGCAGGTTATAATCAGGATGAACCATATGACTATGCTAATTGAGATCAACTGCTGAGAAGAGAATTTACTTTTATATGCTTTATGTTTATGTGCTTTAAGATATGATTTGGTTTTGTAATAAGGATGACTGTAATAGACTTTAAGTTATTGTTTTATTTTAAGGCGGCCTGTGCCTTAGTTAACCCCGTACCATAAGTTGTAATAAGTTAGAAAAATTTTTATGAGCCCTGTTTGCCCTACTCTGATTAATAGTTTTATGTTGTTAGAAGTTTTTGGGACGGAATCGATCCTTCAAACTGTCGCGACCTACGGGTCCATAAAGGAAATTAAACGCTTTCCATATTTATGCTACGTCGGGGCGTGACAACATCGAGGGGGATGGGACTTATGCCCATAACAGAGGTCAATAGTAGTGGTAACCCAACCTATATGAGTGGAGATCCCACAAACTAGGTTCATATGGGTAATAACAAACTACTAGTTGACTTGGTGAGACACTATCAATTATACATAATTATAGTGCATCCCTATGGTGTAGATAGTGTAGACTGCAACGTGTGAGGTTGAGTCTTAACTCTTAATGAATTCATAGTCCTTATTGGGTGGTATGTATAGTTGCAATACATACTTGATGAATTCACCTATATGAGTGTGGAAGTGGGGCCGCTTCGTATGAGAACTTAGGCAGGTTCTCTAGAGCACTCATGAAATCCAGGTACGGTGCATGGCCGAAACGTGCCAAACCGCGTTAACAGCCTTGTTTATCAAAGTGTACTGTGGGTGATAAGTACTTTGATTCACACAAAGAAATGAGGTTCATAGAAATTTTATTTTCACCAACTTTCTGTGAATCAATTCTTATTTCCCTAGGTGTTGGTTCATAGTCCAAAAGACACCATCACTGATACAGTATTCTAAAGTGGTCAATCGTTACTTCTCAAAATTTGTCTTTGAAAAATGTGGGGGATTGTTGTAATTTGTGGTCCAAAGTGGGTGTTTTTCAAAAGCCAAACTTTTTCTCTCTCTACATCTCTCTAGTTGGTGTGGTATTAGGTAAAAGTGTGGTAGAGACACTTGTCCCACATTGCTTAGAAAGAGGGAGTTGAGAGACTTAATATATGCTTTGACATTATGGGCTTAGTAATAAGTTGGAACATGTGGGCTCTCACGCGCACATGAGCCAAGCCCAAGCTAAACCCAAATCCAATAAAAATTTGGGTTTCGATCCGGAAATCGTTTAACCGGGCGCGTCACGTCTTACTCGCGCGCGGGGGGGGGGGGGGGGGTGTGCAAATCCCGGCCTCCAAGCCTCGCGGGCTCACCCTGTTGGGCTTAGTTTTACAGTTTATTTTTCTTAAACTTTCCTTTTAATTTTTGTTGACTTGCCAAATGTGATTTACCAAATTAACTCAATCATATGAACGTTACAGAAATTTTATCCTTGATCAAATCACACGTTTGCTCTCTTTGTGGGATTTTGTTGGGTTTCTAAAGCTATATAATGGCAGTTCTCCTTCATGAATAAACACACAACAATATACAATCTTCTTTCTCTGGTTCTTCTCTGTTCGTCTCTCCTCTCTGGTTCGACCACTGATATTCTTACAAGGCTGTTCTGTGCCCATTGTTCATCGAGTGCACGATAACAAAGACGAGACTGCTTAACCTGGAGGGTAAACCGCTGAGATCTTTCTGTACCGAGTCAAGAACTCTGAGGGGCGAAAATTACTCTTTAAGGACAGTGTTCTCCACACGACTCAGTCAGACTCTTCGACTCGTTTGATAAGTATTTTTTTTCATAGCAGTGTCTATACAATATTATTATCCAACAGGGGGTACGTAGATGGGGGTAGTTTGGATATTTTGGTTCAACCCTTTATATCAATTTTACATAAAGATCAAATATATATATATATATATACATGCAGTCAGGCTCTAAAGGACACCCTCCGAGAGGGTCTCTGCTTTAACCGTTGGATTGTGTTTTCATAAGGGCTCTCAATTGTTTCGAACTTTCTATTGATCGTGTAATATCGATTGCTTGTTGAACCCTATTCTTTTCCCTGGTACAGCTGGGCCATCCTAGACTCCGGAGAGCGGTTTTTTGCTAAAACTCGAGTAGTTTCGAACCCAGAGCTAGATGGTTCTCTCCGAAATTATAATTCAATTAAGATATTGCATGAAAGTATCAAGAATTCTTGTTATACGTTCCCCTCTTTTGCAATCAGTTTTACTACAGCACCCGCGGCTCTAGTTAATTGTCCGAAGATTCATCCCATATATCAAAAAATTTATAAAAAAATAAAAAGAAATTTTAGGTCCGAATGATCAACTCTACAATCCGTTGTTATTCATTACCTGATCAAATTGGTTAATGAAAACACGATCCGACGGTTAAAGCAAATGTCATCTCTTTAATAAAAAGAGGGCACCCTCTTTAATAAGAGAATTTTCATGTATATACATATGTTACATCTACCAATGAGAGAATTAGAATGGAAGATAACACTCATTTTCACTTATACTCTGTTAATTGGTTATAAACAAGCACGTTTTGTAACTTTCACCTACTATGAATACTACTCTGCTTATGGAAAATAGAACCCATCAATTACTTGATTGAGACCATTCATATGCTTAGATATGAAGAGAGATATTTATGGATGAAGATATTGAAGTCTTCAAGTACTTTATAAATTAAACAAATATATTTTATGTGTACATATGTAAATGAGTACATATTGTGGATAAGCTTTCCACATTTGTTTTGAGTGACAAAGTGAGTTGGTGAAAGGAGTTTTGCACCAAACACATCAACGAAGATGCTTTTTCCTAGTTGAGAATTTGTCTCCTCTCTTACAAAATATCTCCATATCAATATATTGTATACACATATATATACATAGGTATATTATATGTACATGAATTGGTTACCTAATATTTTTCTTGATGTTTCATAAAAATATGGGTTAAATGGATTTTGCATCTTCAGACTATATCCTATTTTACACTTTGGTTTTTAAATAATTTTTTTATATTTTAGTTCATTAACTAACATTTTGTGGAATTTCGTTTGCTCAACTAATATTTTGTGGCAATTTGTCACCTCCGTCACTTTTAGCTATTAAAAGTGACAGAAAAAGTTATTTTAATTACATATATAACCCCTGTTTGGCCATATTTGGCAACAACTGTCATTTTTTTCAATACTTATGAAACTCCAAAAGCTAAAATTAATTATTTAACAAAATAGTCTCTGCAATTACAATTCATCGAAGCTATCTTGGACAACTTTTACCAATCGTAATTTTTTTGTAATTTAATTACATAAAAAAGCTATCAAACAGTCCATAAGGGATACTTTTGAGCTCTTTTATAGATTTTTTGTCTTTTATTGAGCTCTACTACTTGTTGAAGTGTGTTGTACCCCTCACAATTTTTTTATGTCTAATAAAACTCCCTTTTGATTGACCAAAAAATATTAAAATATGGGACAAAGTGAAAAAGGACTAACTACAGGGGTGTACATGTAATTAAAGCAACTTTTTCTATCTCTTTTAATGACTAAAAGTGGCAGAGGGGGCAACCTGTTACAAAATATTAGTTGAAGAACCAAAATGCAAAAAAAAAAAAATTTAGAGACCAAAGTATAAAACAAAGTATAATTTTAAGGTACAAAATACATTTTACCCTAAAAATATCTACAAGGGTGATGCTAATGCAAAAGCCGAAAGTGTCACTAAAAGTTTTAGCGACACTTAGATAATTATAACTAAACTTTTTAGCAACACTTTCTGCTTTAACATTAACACTAGCCTATCTACAAATATCATGAAGGATGTACGATTTACAAATTTAAATTGTCACCTAATATTTGTCGGTATTAATAATAAGGGTAAATATCACCTACACCCCCTGAGGTTTGCCCCGATCACAGACGCCACCCCTCACGTTTCAATAATAACACATACCTCCCTCCAGGTTTGAAGTGAGTATCAAATCCACCCTCCGTCAACTATCCGTTAAAGAAATTGACGGAGAATGTATTAGTGTGTTTAAAATGCCTAAAGTACCCATACTCTCATTCTCAAAATTTAAGGGTAAATATCATCTAGACCCCCTGAGGTTTGCTCCACTCACACTCGTTACCCCTCACATTTCAATAATAACACATACTTGTTAATGGAAGCTTCAATTTTTATCTTGGATCCAAAATTTCAATCCATACAGTACAATACCAAATGCATCTCCTAAATCATAACCCACAACAAAAATTTCATCCCTTCTTTCAAAACCCATTTCGTAAATCAAGGCCAAGTCTTTTTGTTTGGACCAAAAACATTCCAAATCCAATTCTAATTGATTACATATATGAATATTCTAGACACTTTTTTAGAGAGAAGTTAGGGTACCAAAATAGCATTGGAGTTGTAAAGACCCATTTTTTGCGAACAAAAATTTCCATGAATTGATACATTGAGAGCAATCAAATCAATTTGGTAGAAACTTCATGAATGCAAACCCACTTGCAGATTCATGGAAATTTTGCATTCATGAAGCTTCTACCAAATTGATTTGGATTGCTCTCAATATATTAATTCATGGAAATTTTTGTCCACAAAAAATGGGTCTTTGCAACGCCAATGCATTTTTGGAACCCTAACTTCTCTCTAAAAAATTGTCTAGAATATTCATATATGTAATCAATTAGAATTGGATTTGAAATGTTTCTGGTCCAAACAAAAAGACTTGGCCTTGATTTACGAAATAGGTTTTGAAAGAAGGGATGCAATTTTTGTTGTGGGTTATGATTTAGGAGATGCATTTGGTATTGTACTGTATGGATTGAAATTTTGGATCCAAGATAAAAATTGAAGCTTCCATTAACAAGTATGTGTTATTATTGAAATGTGAGGGGTGGCGAGTGTGATCGGGGCAAACCTCAGGGGGTCTAGGTGATATTTACCCTTAAATTTTGAGAATGAGAGTAAGGGTACTTTAGGCATTTTAAACACATTAATACATTCTCCGTCAATTTCTTTAACGGATAGTTGACGGAGGGTGGATTTGATACTCACTTCAAACCTGGAGGGAGGTATGTGTTATTATTGAAACGTGAGGGGTGGCGTCTGTGATCGGGGCAAACCTCAGGGGGTGTAGATGATATTTACCCTAATAATAATGGTTAGAATGTTATGCACTGTTGATGGCGAAATTTTTTAGCGTGAGAGTCACAATTTTTTATACCACATATGTGCCCCTACTTTCAATAGATCGTGACATGTATTTGGTAATTGACAAATTTCAAAATTTATCAACTAGTCATCATCTCAAGGAAATAAGGGGCAAATGTATGGGTAACCCTAATCCTCTCAATCTGAGAAATTATTCAGTGAGACTCTCACGTCACATCATCATATGGTATAGCATCCCATAATATAGGGAAAATTATTCAATAAGACCTTCACATTGTATTATTATGCTAAGGTGGCATGATGTTCCAATAATATGGAGCAATGTAGTCCTAATTTTTAGGTAACCATGACAAGTAGATTATAATTTTAAGCAATATGTTATGTCTCCTTACTTCTCAAGTACCCCTAGTTTTGAGGTTTATATTTTTGGGACATTACACCATAATTAACGTAATCACGTGATGTGACAATGTCATTGAATAACTTCTCAACAAAACCAATGGGCTTGCAAAACTACTTCTGAATTGGGTCAATTATTATTTTTATTTTTATTTTGTATTTTGTTTTTTTGGGCATCTTTGAATTAGTAGTTATGTTCTATTTATCATCTAGAGGATCTTTGGCTATGCTAATTAAATAAATAAATAAATATCCTAAAAGGTTTATTTGGATGATCCTTGAATTGGATTTTGCCCTTAGCTTTTACTCATCACTAGCATAGAACCCGCACGATGTGCGGGTATGTGAAACACTAACCAAGTGTGAGGGAGAGAGAAAGATACTTTGTAACACTCCTCTATATACTTCGTTTGAGTAAAAGAGAGGGTGGTGCACAATTTGTAAAGCAACTTAATATAGAACTTTGTTCTACTGTTACTTTTAGGTCTATTGGCCACTACCTCATATGCTCCCCCAACGCTTTGGATGACTCCTAGAGAGGAGCTAGGAGTCTAATACTCAACAAGTTTTTTTTTTTAGTCAATTTGATAACACATAGCATTTAATTTGAAATACTAAAGTTGTACTGTAGCATAAAACTATAATTGGGAGCACGAGTTCCTAAGATTTTGTTACCATTATAAAAGAGATCATAAACAAAAAGCTAATGAGAGATGCAAATTAAAATGTTTTAAATTATTTATATTTTTTTCATAAAAGTATACATTATCTTATGTATAACCATATATTTTCCATGTTAGGTGCTATCTAAATAGACAACATTCCACATCCTCTTATCTTTTTCTGTTTTCGTGCAAACGAAATAAAGCAACACTAATCCCTCTCGATAGAGCTACTCCACTGCTATCTGCAAGAAGATTAAAGTTGATACAAATCCGAGCTTGTTCAATGAAAACAAAAGGACCACTTGTCTTTCGATGTGAGAGCCCAATGAATTTTTGTCCATCAAAAGTTTGCAATCTTCAATAATTCCCTTTAGCAGAGCTGGTTCAACTTACTTTTCAACAATGTGATTGCAACTTTTGAGTCTACCTACCACCAGATTTTTTAAGCCTATCTAGAGTACAAGAACCAAACCTCTTCTCAAACTTTATACCCCAACTCCCCAATTGGACTGAGAGCTCGGTAATATCCTCATTTCCAATGACCTCTGTCATCCTTTATCATCCCTCAAAGCCTCCTCTTTTAGAATTACCTCTAGAGTTGCAGTCATTAGTACAATTTAATTTGAATAGACCTGGAAGAGGAAATTGCCATTTAATTAGATTACTCTTGTTTATAGTGTCCTGACTATTTTCACTGTCAAAGACACTATAAACATCCTAGGCATATTTAACAATATTGCTAATTAGGGCA
>CM066996.1:10000-50115 GCA_033977485.1 Hydrangea macrophylla
TGTACAAAGAGGGAAGAGACTTATTTTGGCCGATGTTGATTGAAATTCATAGTGGCGGAGTTATCCAAACATGGAGAGATGCAGTGAGTAGTGACAGAGATAGGGGAGGGGAAAAGGAAGTTTTTGAGCCATTGTATGTAGAGAGAGAGATAGAAAGGCAGTTCAAAAGATAGGCGTTTCAATCGATTGGTGTTTCATTTTCTATGTTGTTTTTGACCAACAACAAAATAAAATCCATAAATGTAGAATGCCACGTGTCAGCATTATATTTTAGGACTCTCTCACCTTTAGCTTTTAGTATTTTAGATAGATTCTCATGTAGTAATTAATTATTTAAGATTATTGAAAATGTTTTGTGTATTTGGCAACTAACCTTGTAACAGCACTCTTTAAAAATCAAAATTTTCAAAAACTTGAAAAAGAGATTAATTTAAGGGAAAATTGTGCTAAGGTCTTTGAGGTTGGGTCAAAAGGACAATCCAAAATTCCCCAAGTCCAAAAGGACACCTACTTTCTTTTATATTTTTGGACTAAAAGTCCCACACTATTAATTTTTAGTTTTGTAGACAAAATTGCTCCTTCGCCCATTGTACTCGCTGCGCTGATGTTAGCGCCCTTTTTTTTTTAATTGTTTTTAATTTTTGTTTTAAATGTCTCTAAAAATTCCACTTTTAGAGACATTTCTCCCAAATATGTCTAAAAATTCTCCAGATTCAGAGACATTTTCAAAAATATTTTCAGAGACTTTCTTCTTATTTATTTTTTATTTAGAATGTGTCTTAATATCCGGTTCTAGAGACATTTCTTCCAAAATATCCCTAAATTAATTTTTCAGATTCATAGACATTTTTAAAAACATTTTAAGAGACTTGCTCATGGTATATGTCTGAATTTCCGATTTCAGAGAATTTTGCTCAAAATTTTTTAGAGCCAGAGACATTTTCCATAATATTTTTAGAGATTTTTTCATAGAATGTAAATGAATTTTTCGGTTTCAAAGACATTTGTCTTGAAATGTATTTGAATCGAACAACATAAATATTAATAATTTAAAAATAAATAAATTGAATTGGGTGTTGACGTCACCGCAACAGATACAATGAGCTTTTTTTATCTAAAAAAACATTGAAGTTTTTAGAAGATGTTAAAAACCCTTATGGACCTAATTAGTTAAATTTTACACTAAGCACCCCCTTAATCTAAAGCAGCAAATTGCACTTCTTTTTTTTTTTTTGTAAAACGGAACTAGTAACAATTTTACATTATAGAAATATCCCGATTGCATTTCAAAATGGTTTTGATGCAATGTGCAGTAATTGAAACTTATGTTTTAAATGTCTTATTCGATCATTTTATATAGAAAAGAAAAATACTTCACCCACAATTTTTATACAACTTTTCATCTATAACCCACAAAAGCGTGTCTATCTCTTTCGTGTGTCATGCTGTGATGTCAGTGGACCCTACAGTGACACAAGAAAAGAAAGAGATAGACACACTTTTGTGAATTGTGGATGAAAAGTTGTAGGTGAAATTTTACTCCATAGAAAATTAGTCTTTGACAAATTACCATCCTCTCTACTCCTAAAAAATATCTTATTCCCACAGTAATGTTAAAACAAATTATTTCACAAAATCTCTTATTTCAAAGAGATACCAAACGGGCTCTTAAATCATCCAAAAATTCAAGAGAATCTCAACTTATTCAATTAGCACATACTGGAAATTGTCATTTTCATTTGTATGTTGAAGTGCTTTTTCGAATCGTGAATGGAGCCATTAATTAATCAAAAACCATTAGCTGTTATATATATATATATATATACACATATACATACATAAAATGTAGTTTACTGAAATACGGCCAAGCTTAGCTAGCTTTTGTCTGATCTAAATGATTATTTACATATAATAATATTACAGCAAATTTCCCTCAATATTGCCAACTCCGCAGATAGAGAGGGTGGTGGTTGGTGGAGGCCGAACATGAGCTCAATTAGATTACCAACATATATATATATATATATATATATACACACACTAGCTTTTGACTCGTGCTATATATGTACGGAATAATTAATTGTCTTTAAAAAAGTATGAGTAATTACTAATTTGTCAGCCTCTAAAAAGCATACTAAAAAGATAGAATCTTGTCAAAATAAGCTGTTTACCTCGTGGTCGAGCACAGTGGTGCATACTCAAAATAGTGTATTTGGTAAATATTGTGTATTCATAAGCTTAATGGATCTAAAACTTGTTGCGGAGAATAATCTCAATGTTAATTAAATAAAGAGAAAAACACATAAATTTACAGCACGCATTGCAGTAATGCTACCAACAAAAGAACAAACTAAATAGTAACTATTTACATAAATTCAGTCACAAACATTAAACCTAATTATTGAAATCCCATCATTGTTTCAAGTTTAAGATCATATTTTGTATCATCAAAACAATAATAAAATAGTAAATTAATTATGACATTTTTTTTATACTAAGAGTGTATTTGATAACCCCATTAAGTGCTGAAAATGAAATGATTGAGCACTTATTCTTTTTCAGTGCATTTGATAACATACCACTTAATTGAAAAGTAGCTCCAGAACCACTGAAAACTTTAAGTGAAAAATTTCTACTGAAAAAAATTACTGAATGCATTCTACTTCAATAGTTGAAATACTGTTTTAAGGAATAAAACTTCAAGCCCTTAAATTTTTCAATACTTAAAAATTCAGCACTTAATTTTCAATACTTAATTTTCAGTTTTATCAAACACACCCTAATTGTGACAGTATTTAGTTTGAGTATAAGTTAAAACTTAATTCAACTAAGAATTTGTCCAGATTACTGAGCTGTGTCCCAAATCACTCTTTATTGTTTATACTCAGAACAACATCTATACTAATTCAAACCAATTAACAAACTTTCCAACCCAAATAATAAAGGAAAAATGCCAAAACTGTAATTAACCCTTTGATCTTATACAAACCCATCTCTCTCCTCTCCTATGGACCACCGAAAATGAGATATAATAAATTCTACACTTGAAAACATGAACATGGAAAGCAAACAGAAAGAAGTTATAACTTTTCAAGTTTTTAAAATTTAATCTCATATTCCGTACGTGACTCTTAATTTGCGTCATGTGTGCAATTTCATATTGTATGTGTTGGCCCAAATGTGGAAACCTTAGAGGGGGGTGAATAAGATTTTATCGGAATTAACCTTTTAAAAACTTAATTGCAAATTAAACACAAACACAAACAATTAACTAAAGAGATAAGGGAAGAGATACTTGCAAACCGATTTTTCAAGTAGTTCGGCAATCGCACCCCGCGGCCTACGTCCACCCCTCAAGAACACCTCTTGAGGATTCCTTTAATTCCGGAGCACTTACGGGTGTGCACCAAACCGTTACAAGAGCCTTCAATCTCTCCCAAAGAAGAACACCTCTTCTTTGCACACAAGGGTTACTAACCCTCAACCTTTACAAATTGATTTGAATACAAATTGAACTCTCTCTCTCTAGAGTGGATAATACAATTTGAAGCTCACACAATAACTCCTTAGTGAGTAGAAAATACAAATAAAAGCTCACTACAATTTGCTCTCTCAAGAATTACAATTGAAATCTAGAGCAAATTGATTTTTCACTCAAAGTAGGGCTCAAATAATAATGTTTAAAGATCAAGGAGATGTGTGATCAATACTATGTTTTCCAATCAAAATCTCAACCCCAAATAGCTTGGAAAAACATGTATTTATAGGCCTTGGAAGATTATAGCCGTTGGTGGCAAGTTTGGTAATTAAAAACCCCTTTAAAAACTAGCCGTTATTGCCTTTCAGGTCGATTCAGTCGACTGGATCTTGAAGCAGTCGACTGGTCCTTGAAGCAGTCGACTGAGATGTGTTTACAGAGGGTTCTGTTTTGCATTCTGCTCACTTCGTTCGACTGCATCGGGCCTTCAGTCGACTGCGCCTCCCTGTTCGACAGCCTGACATATCTCCACTAAAATGGCCATAACTCCCTCTACAAAACTCGGATTTTCGATCCGTTTGATGTTTTGGAAACTAGATTCAAATACCTTTCCAACCATATAAGATTCAACATTTAATTATTTTCCAATTGGTTGGGGCATTGCTTTAAAGATGACCCATTTAAAATTTATTTCCAAAACTTTAACTTTTAGAATTTGTTTGAGCCCCTATGAATGTGAGATCAAGTTGCCTTACAAAGATGGTCCTAGACTTCAACCAAGGATGAAATATCTTCAAGTCTTCAAGCTTGATCCTTGTTGAGCTCTTTGTAATCTTGATCTACATCAATTAAATCTCATGCACACAAAGATGTTAAAACATGATACACAATTAATATATGAGATTATATATGAGCATGAAAATGACTATGATAATAACAAGGAATGAAACAATATGAATCATGTAATTATCATAGCATATTTGACATCATCAAAACATAATTAAATATGCCTTAATATACCTTAAGGCTAACAGTATGGTTAAGCAATGCTATGTTTTCCAAAATTTATATCACAATTGTGGTTTCAAATAGTGGGCCAACTTGATTTTAATTGGACCACTACCGCATGTGTTGTGAACCATATGGTTGTAAAGTTGGGAAGAAAGAAATTGTTGTTTACAATTTCATGAATTATTTAACTACCAACAATGTAATGATTTGTATTAGTATATTTACTGTTTATTTTTTTATTTGTTATGAGCAAACGGAATTTTTTTAATTATTTAATTGTTTAATTATGCTAAAATGAAATATTTGTTATTAGTTGATTTTTTTTCTTTCATACGGTTATTCGTCAATTGGAAAAAAAATTTTAGATGGTTTAACTATTGACAAACAAGCACCAACAGAATGTGTAACAACAAATAAGTATATATATGAATCAAGTGGAATGGTTAAAAAGCTCTAATACCATATTGGACTTTGGGGTGCTATGATACTATCATACCTAGGGAAAATATTAATCACAAAACATAGCTTTGGAGTGTACAAAGCCCGCGGTTTTTTTACATATACACATAACATGGCACACTGGTATAAATGGCTCTTATACTGCCATCCATGTGACAACCTTTGATATAAAATAAGTAATATTTTGACATATCCAAAAAAAAAGTAATATTTTGACAGAAATAAATAAAAAAGAAAGGAGAAGATAGAAAACCTATTTATTACAGAATAAGGACACTTTCTTTCTCTCCGATTTCTTCTCTTTTTGTTCGTCTTCTTGTAGACTTCAAGTGCTATATACAATTACACAGTTCTCTTTCCCTTTCATTTCCTACAATTACTAAGCAAAAATAATAAACAATACTCCGTATGGAAAAGGTTACCATGTAGAGACATATAGCAAGATAGTAACAAATTTAAGAAATGAAAGAAAAGATGTCTAAACAAGTTTGAAAATATATTTCACTGTGTTTAGGAGATGAGAATTATAAAATTCATTCTCAGTTGTCTTACTAAATGGTAAGCTCATCGAACTCTATGAAATTAAAGTACAAAAATATCATGCATACTGCTGCTAACAATAATATTAGGGTAATACTTGGGACACAATCTTCATACAACTTTCATAGAACCTCTCCAAAAGATGTGTCTATCTCTTTCCTGTGTCACTGTGGGGTCCAGTGACATCACAGGAGAGAGATAGACACATCTTTTGGGGAGGTTGTATGAAAGTTGTATGAAGATTGTGTCCCAAATATTACTCATAATATTATGTCTCTGCGTTAGATGTCAAAATTACTAAACAATGAGAAATTTAAAGAAAGGGAAAAACCCAAACAAAATGACAAAGAATAGTTCATAATAACGAAGCATGAACCCTACTTGGCCGGTGTTGTCGACACGACATTGGGATTGATGAGCCTTCACTATAGCAGCCTACTGTTTGTGAACCAAAAAATTGTGTATAAGATATTGTTTGATTCGGTTCTTGTGACACACACACACACATATATATATATATATATGCAGTGGACATTGGAGAGAGAGGAGGAGAGAGAAAGAGACGTAAGAGAATGGAATAAGGGGTAATGGGATGGTGGTTAAGGATGAGAAGCAATTTTTTTTGTTTTTCAATTTTGGATAAAGATGGAGTGAGATATGTGGGTGGATTTTTGAAGTTTGGGAAGAAAGAGAGGATGTGTAATGGGGTAATTAGTTATCCTATACATACATATATATATATATATACACTAGCATAGCACGGATGGTACAAAAAGTTTAATTACAATTTTTAATGTTTGATCAAGAACTCTTGATTCAAATCTGAACACCAACAAATATAATATAAATTAAAAGTTACTTGTAAATGAAGACTGTTTAATCATGAGTTTAATTTGATTAAGTTGTAATTGAAATTTGCTAGGGCAATCAATTTTAGCTTTCTCTACGTAAAAAAAAAATTAAAAAATAAAAAAACTCAGTGTTTTGGCTCCACCATAAAGTCACAGTTGTAAAAAAGCAAACTTTTGCATATGTATTTCATCCATCTCAACATTGAGAATTGAACAAAATCAAAGAAGAAAAAAACTAAACAATTAGTAAAAATCAAAAAACAAATATTCACAATTCTAAAATAAAAATAAATAAAAAAGTATTGACGATATTTTAACAATCACAACAAAGATTACTGAACATAATGTGTGAGATCAATTAG
Organism: Hydrangea macrophylla; assembly: GCA_033977485.1. NCBI lineage: Eukaryota > Viridiplantae > Streptophyta > Magnoliopsida > Cornales > Hydrangeaceae > Hydrangea > Hydrangea macrophylla. The sequence continues at coordinate 16,702 of CM066996.1, forward strand.
AAGTTGAACAGTAATTAGGAAGGAAAAAAAAGACTGAAAAAAAGGAAAAAAGAAAAGAAAAGAAAAACCAGAGATGGATGTAACAGAACAACCCAGTAACTTCTTTTGTTATTATCAAAGAAAATACCAAAACAATAATATGCTAACATACAAAACAGTGAGAAATAACAATGAAAGGCAACAAGAATGACTAACTTTATAAACTGATTCATCATGATTTAAGATATTACTTGCAAATTGATTTGAGGGATACACATGATCAACTCTCCAATTCTTTGGAATTCCGCATGAAGATGGAGAGATCAATGTAGTTTTGGGTTTTATGACGAGGAGCTACTCAGAGAATGTGGAAGAATCCCACATGGTTAAATGATTAACAATTGAGAATGAATTTTGAATTATAGACAAAGATGATATGAGGGAGAAGTTGGAAACCGTTTATTGATATATAAAGATGGAGAGAGAGAGAGAGAGAGAGAGAGAGAGAGAGAGAGAGGGGGGGGGGGGGGGATGAGTGGTATTTTTTGTTTTTGTTTTTTTTGAGGAAATACGTGGGTGTTTTTTAGATGTATATTTTTAATTTGTGGTTTTTTTTTTCTCCAGGTTTTGGTGTTGTGTACATGTGTGTGTGTGTGAGAGAGAGAGAGGTGGGGAATTTTTTTTTTTTTTTTTTGGGTTTCTACAATTTCGTGGGGCATTATTTGTGGTTTTTTTTTTTTGGTGGTACTGGGCATGAATTTTTTATTTTTATATTCTCTTTCAGTTTTGGTTTCTACATGTGTATGTGTGTGTGTGTGTGAGAGAGAGAAAGAGAGAGAGAGGTGGTCAGGTGGGGCATGATCAATTTTTTTTTTACTTTTTTTTTTTTTTTTTTTTTTCAGTTTTGGTTTTGATATGCAGTGTGTGTTTGTGTGTGTGTGTGTGTGTGTGTGTGTGAGAGAGAGAGAGAGAGAGAGAGAGAGAGACGTGGGAGATTATGGGTTTTTTCTTCAAGTTTTTCTCAATTGGTTTGTGTATTATGGGACACGTCGACTTAAAGTTAAGTTTAGCATATATATACACTATAGATACACAAGAGAGCATATGTGGATAATCTAGAATTCTTAGGTTTTGGCAGATGGAAGTGCTAAAAACACAAAATACATTGTTATTTATATATTTATAGATATATGTATCTATCTATGCTATAATGCAATTAAAATGCCACGTGTACAACTCTTGTATAATGACTGTGCAACATGGCAAGGAACATACATTTCTATTTATACTAGCGTTGACCCGTGCTATGCACGGATGGTACGAAAAGTTTAACTACAATTTTTAATGTTTGATCATGAACTCTTGATTCAAATCTGAACACCAAAAATATAATATAAATTAAAAGTTACTTGTAAATGAAGACTGTTTAATCATGAGTTTATTTTGATTAAGTTGTAATTGAAATTTTGCTAGGGCAACCAATTTTAGCTTTCTCTACGTAAAAAAAAAAAATTAAAAATAAAAAAACTCATTGTTTTGGCTCCACCATAAAGTCACAGTTGTAAAAAAGCAAACTTTTGCATATGTATTTCATCCATCTCAACATTGAGAATTGAACAAAATCAAAGATGAAAAAAACTAAACAATTAGTAAAAAACAACAAACAAATATTCACAATTCTAAAATAAAAATAAATAAAAAAGTATTGACGATATTTTAACAATCACAACAAAGATTAATGAACAAAATGTGTGAGATCAATAAGAAGTTGAGCAGTAATTAGGAATGAAAAAAAGACTGAAAAAAAGGAAAAAAGAAAAGAAAAGAAAAACCAGAGATGGATGTAACAGAACAACCCAGTAACTTCTTTTGTTATTATCAAAGAAAATACATAAACAATAATATGCTAACATACAAAACAGTAAGAAATAACAATGAAATTGAAAGGCAACAAGAATGACTAACTTTATAAACTGATTCATCATGATTTAAGATATTACTTGCAAATTGATTTGAGGGATACACATGATCAACTCTCCAATTCTTTGGAATTCCGCATGAAGATGGAGAGATCAATGTAGTTTTGGGTTTTATGACGAGGAGCTACTCAGAGAATGTGGAAGAATCAGACATGGTCAAATGATTAACAATTGAGAATGAATTTTGAATTATAGACAAAGATGATATGACGGAGAAGTTGGAAACCGTTTATAGATATATAAAGATGGAGAGAGAGAGAGAGGGGGGTGGGGGGGATGAATGGTTTTTCTTTGTTTTTGTTTTTTTTTTAGGAAATGCGTGGGTGTTTTTTAGATGTATATTTTTAATTTGTGGTTTTTTTTTTCTCCAGGTTTTGGTGTTGTGTACATTTGTGTGTGTGTGTGAGAGAGAGAGATGTGGGGAATTTTTTTTTTTTTTGGGTTTCTACAATTTCGTGGGGCCTTATTTGTGGTTTTTTTTTTTGGTGATACTGGGCATGAATTTTTTATTTTTATTTTCTTTTTCAGTTTTGGTTTCTACATGTGTGTGTGTGTGTGAGAGAGAGAGAGAGAGAGAGAGAGAGAGGTGGTCAAGTGGGGCATGATCAGTTTTTTTTTTACTTTTTTTTTTTTTTTTTTTTTTCAGTTTTGGTTTTGATATGCAGTGTGTGTGTGTGTGTGTGTGTGTGTGTGAGAGAGAGAGAGAGAGAGAGAGAGAGAGAGAGACGTGGGAGATTATGGGTTTTTTCTTCAAATTTTTCTCAATTGGTTTGTGTATTATGGGACACGTGGACTTAAAGTTATGTTTGGCATATAGATACACTATAGATACACAAGAGATCGAGCATATGTGGTGTCACGCCCCGACGTAGCATAATACAGGAAAGCATTTAATTTTTTTTATGGACTCGTAGGTCGTGACAAGTGAGTATGACCAATTGTCCCTGCAATCAAATAACTTAACAACATTTCTAAGAGAAAGGATACTAATAAACATAAGCTCCGAAATTTAAAACTTACTAAACTATTACAGCAGTCATAGTCTTAGGCACAAAACGCCTTATTCAAAAGTCTAAACTAGTTTATTACAAAACCCAAATTAAAAGACATAGGAAATATAAAGCAGCCTCCTGGAAAGTCTCCTGACTCTAAGTAGCATAGTCAAAATACCCTAGCTGCTCCTGACCCTGAAAATCTGGACATACAGTCCAGGACGCATCAACGCCGTCAGCTTATAAAAGCTGGTGAGCAAAATAAACAAGTGCTCGCAATGTATATATAAGCATATAAACAACGGTGCAATTAACTTTTAAAAGCAATAAATTCAAGGTTCCAATTCCAACATAAGCCACGGGGAAAAATAAAGAAAGCAATAAATAAGCGACCATGCATGAGCAATGTAATATCTCATCTTTCTGACTCTTTTCTCTCAACAAAACTCAACACAACTAAACCATTATCTCAGATACCAGGAATACTATCCGATCGATATCCAAAACAGCACACCAAACTATCGCTTCAGATACCAGGAATAATATCCGATCGATATCTAAGCCACACTCAATACCATCATTTCGGATACCAGGAATACTATCCGATCAATATCCGAAACAAGCGCCCTAGATACCAGGAATAATATCCGATCGATATCTAAGCCGTACACAACACTATCACCATCGCTTCGGATATCAGGAATACTATCCGATCAATATCCGAAACGCGCGCCTTAGATACCAGGAATACTATCCGATCGATATCTAAGTCGTACACGACACTGTCGCCTCCAATACCAGGAATAATATCCGATCGATATTGAGGTCGCACACCAGACCGCCACTCTTTACTCTTTTCACGCTTTCTCACACATATGCATGTTGACGCAACCTCGACCCTAATATGTATGTCAATGTTTCATAAATAACACCATTAATAAATCACAAAGCCGGATAATCGTACGAGCATAAATTTTGGCCTAAGTTGTTCTTGTTTCGTACAATCATTAAAACATAGACCTTTAAAACAATATTTTTGCCAAACTGTTCTTTAAAAACTTTTAAAACATTTTCCAAACAGTCCCTACTAAGGAAACATAGAAACTGCTCAAACTGCCAAGTCGCGCGAGCGGGTCGCGCGAGCGGGAGAGAGGAGATGTCGCGCGCGCGGGTCGCGCGAGCGAAGGGGAAGGCCAGATCGCGCGAGCGGGGGAGCTGGACAGGTCGCGCTAGCGGATCGCGCGCGCGAAGGGGGAAAATGGTTCGCGCGAGCGGGCCGCGCGAGCGAGCCTCGCGCGAGCGGGTCGCGCGCGCGAGTTCTTGCAGAATGTCATCTTCTTCGTTTTCTTCCCTGTTTCTGGTTTTGGACTGAAATTTACCCATTTCTGTTTTCTGTTTCAATTATGTCGTGCAATATATGGATCTCTTCAGTTTTCCGCGTAGGTTAAGAATACGCGATCAATTTTAACTAATATGGATTGTATTGATTAATTTCTGCGATTAAAGTTAGAGTGACAAAACTTAAAATCAACAATACGTCGCGATACGGGTAAATTACTGCGTAGGATTCGAACCACAGCTTATCGGGATCAATATCTTCCATTCCCAATTTACAGAATCGATTTTGGTTAACTTTTACAAAACTCCACTTTCAAGCTTTCATGGTGTTTATACATATATATGCATATATACAACTATATACACTGAAATTTACATATATATACGTTGAGAGTGAGTTTAATTTACTCACAGAGACGATTATACAGAAAATTAAAGGCCGAGAACTTCCGCCGTAATAATCCGTCGCCAAAGAAATTATACCCCTCCGTTCTTGATTTTGGTAGCCCAATATATATATATATGACTATGTATGTGTGGTGTATATATATCATATGTATAATCTGTGTGTGTGTGTGATCTTGAGAGCAAGAGAGTGATAGAGAGAATTAGAGAGAGTTTAGAGGGAGATTGAGGGTAACAGTGAGAGTGAATGAGAGAGATGAGAGTCTGATACACATACATATACTGTATGTGCTTTGGGCTCCAAGAAAGGGGAAGAATTCTCCCGGTGAGGTTGAGCTCACGTGCTCCCTCACCCAAGACGCGGTATAAGGCGCAGTTGGAAAACAAAACTGGTATTTTCTGGTTTAAAATAAAATACAGAAAATTATATTAATGTAGGAATTAAATTCCTGGTTATACAAAAATATAGATATCGATTTTGAAACCACAGAAAATATTTTCTATATTTTCAAATATTACGGTTTGGCCCCAGATAATTATTACAAAGAGAAATTAAATTAAAATACTCATGGAAATGAAACGCAATATTTATTTATTAATGATAATAAAATACAGGGCGTTACATGTGGATACTCTAAAATTCTTAGGTTTTGCCAGGTGGAAGTCCTAAAAACACAAAATACATTGTTATTTATATATTTATAGATATATATGTATCTATAAATATATATGTATCTATCTATGCTATAATGTAATTAAAATGCCATGTGTACAACTCTTGTATAATGACTGTGCAACATGGCAAAGAACATACATTTCTATTTATACTAGCGTTGACCCGTGGTATGCACGGATGGTACGAAAAGTTTAATTACAATTTTTAATGTTTGATCATGAACTCTTGATTCAAATCTGAACACTAAAAATATAATATAAATTAAAAGTTACTTGTAAATGAAGACTGTTTAATCATGAGTTTAATTTGATTAAGTTGTAATTGAAATTTTGCTAGGGCAATCAATTTTAGCTTTCTCTACGTAAAAAAAAAAAAATTAAAAATAAAAAAACTCAGTGTTTTGGCTCCACCATAAAGTCACAGTTGTAAAAAGGCAAACTTTTGCATATGTATTTCATCCATCTCAACATTGAGAATTGAACAAAATCAAAGAAGAAAAAAACTAAACAATTAGTAAAAATCAACAAACAAATATTCACAATTCTAAAATAAAAATAAATAAAAAAGTATTGACGATATTTTAACAATCACAACAAAGATTACTGAACATAATGTGTGAGGTCAATTAGAAGTTGAACAGTAATTAGGAAGGAAAAAAAGACTGAAAAAAAGGAAAAAAGAAAAGAAAAGAAAAACCAGAGATGGATGTAACAGAACAACCCATTAACTTCTTTTGTTATTATCAAAGAAAATTCCAAAACAATAACATGCTAACATACAAAACAGTAAGAAATAGCAATGAAATTGAAAGGCAACAAGAATGACTAACTTTATAAACTGATTCATCATGATTTAAGATATTACTTGCAAATTGATTTGAGGGATACACATGATCAACTCTCCAATTCTTTGGAATTCCGCATGAAGATGGAGAGATCAATGTAGTTTTGGGTTTTATGACGAGGAGCTACTCAGAGAATGTGGAAGAATCCCACATGGTTAAATGATTAACAATTGAAAATGAATTTTGAATTATAGACAAAGATGATATGAGGGAGAAGTTGGAAACCGTTTATTGATATATAAAGATGGAGAGAGAGAGAGAGAGAGAGAGAGAGGGGGGGGGGGGGGATGAGTGGTATTTTTTGTTTTTGTTTTTTTTGAGGAAATACGTGGGTGTTTTTTAGATGTATATTTTTAATTTGTGGTTTTTTTTTTCTCCAGGTTTTGGTGTTGTGTACATGTGTGTGTGTGTGTGTGTGTGAGAGAGAGGTGGGGAATTTTTTTTTTTTTTTTTTGGGTTTCTACAATTTCGTGGGGCATTATTTGTGGTTTTTTTTTTTTGGTGGTACTGGGCATGAATTTTTTATTTTTATATTCTCTTTCAGTTTTGGTTTCTACATGTGTATTTGTGTGTGTGTGTGAGAGAGAGAAAGAGAGAGAGAGGTGGTCAGGTGGGTCATGATCAGTTTTTTTTTTACTTTTTTTTTTTTTTTTTTTTTTTTTTTCAGTTTTGGTTTTGATATGCAGTGTGTGTTTGTGTGTGTGTGTGTGTGTGTGTGTGTGAGAGAGAGAGAGAGAGAGAGAGAGAGAGAGAGAGAGAGAGACGTGGGAGATTATGGGTTTTTTCTTCAAGTTTTTCTCAATTGGTTTGTGTATTATGGGACACGTGGACTTAAAGTTAAGTTTGGCATATATATACACTATAGATACACAAGAGAGCATATGTGGATAATCTAGAATTCTTAGGTTTTGGCAGATGGAAGTGCTAAAAACACAAAATACATTGTTATTTATATATTTAAAGATATATGTATCTATCTATGCTATAATGCAATTAAAATGCCACGTGTACAACTCTTGTATAATGACTGTGCAACATGGCAAGGAACATACATTTCTATTTATACTAGCGTTGACCCGTGCTATGCACGGATGGTACGAAAAGTTTAACTACAATTTTTAATGTTTGATCATGAACTCTTGATTCAAATCTGAACACCAAAAATATAATATAAATTAAAAGTTACTTGTAAATGAAGACTGTTTAATCATGAGTTTATTTTGATTAAGTTGTAATTGAAATTTTGCTAGGGCAATCAATTTTAGCTTTCTCTACGTAAAAAAAAAAAAAATAAAAAATAAAAAAACTCATTGTTTTGGCTCCACCATAAAGTCACAGTTGTAAAAAAGCAAACTTTTGCATATGTATTTCATCCATCTCAACATTGAGAATTGAACAAAATCAAAGATGAAAAAAACTAAACAATTAGTAAAAAACAACAAACAAATATTCACAATTCTAAAATAAAAATAAATAAAAAAGTATTGACGATATTTTAACAATCACAACAAAGATTAATGAACAAAATGTGTGAGATCAATTAGAAGTTGAGCAGTAATTAGGAATGAAAAAAAGACTGAAAAAAAGGAAAAAAGAAAAGAAAAGAAAAACCAGAGATGGATGTAACAGAACAACCCAGTAACTTCTTTTGTTATTATCAAAGAAAATACATAAACAATAATATGCTAACATACAAAACAGTAAGAAATAACAATGAAATTGAAAGGCAACAAGAATGACTAACTTTATAAACTGATTCATCATGATTTAAGATATTACTTGCAAATTGATTTGAGGGATACACATGATCAACTCTCCAATTCTTTGGAATTCCGCATGAAGATGGAGAGATCAATGTAGTTTTGGGTTTTATGACGAGGAGCTACTCAGAGAATGTGGAAGAATCAGACATGGTCAAATGATTAACAATTGAGAATGAATTTTGAATTATAGACAAAGATGATATGACGGAGAAGTTGGAAACCGTTTATAGATATATAAAGATGGAGAGAGAGAGAGAGAGAGGGGGGTGGGGGGAATGAATGGTTTTTCTTTGTTTTTGATTTTTTTTAGGAAATGCGTGGGTGTTTTTTAGATGTATATTTTTAATTTGTGGTTTTTTTTTTCTCCAGGTTTTGGTGTTGTGTACATTTGTGTGTGTGTGTGAGAGAGAGAGACGTGGGGAATTTTTTTTTTTTTTTTGGGTTTCTACAATTTCGTGGGGCCTTATTTGTGGTTTTTTTTTTTGGTGATACTGGGCATGAATTTTTTATTTTTATTTTCTTTTTCAGTTTTGGTTTCTACATGTGTGTATGTGTGTGTGTGTGTGTGTGTGAGAGAGAGAGAGAGAGAGAGAGAGAGAGAGAGAGAGGTGGTCAGGTGGGGCATGATCAGTTTTTTTTTTACTTTTTTTTTTTTTTTTTTTTTCAGTTTTGGTTTTGATATGCAGTGTGTGTGTGTGTGTGTGTGTGTGAGAGAGAGAGAGAGAGAGAGAGAGAGAGAGAGAGAGAGAGACGTGGGAGATTATGGGTTTTTTCTTCAAATTTTTCTCAATTGGTTTGTGTATTATGGGACACGTGGACTTAAAGTTATGTTTGGCATATAGATACACTATAGATACACAAGAGATCGAGCATATGTGGATACTCTAGAATTCTTAGGTTTTGCCAGGTGGAAGTCCTAAAAACACAAAATACATTGTTATTTATATATTTATAGATATTTATGTATCTATAAATATATATGTATCTATCTATGCTATAATGTAATTAAAATGCCATGTGTACAACTCTTGTATAATGACTGTGCAACATGGCAAAGAACATACATTTCTATTTATAATAGCGTTGACCCGTGGTATGCACGGATGGTACGAAAAGTTTAATTACAATTTTTAATGTTTGATCATGAACTCTTGATTCAAATCTGAACACTAAAAATATTATATAAATTAAAAGTTACTTGTAAATGAAGACTGTTTAATCATGAGTTTAATTTGATTAAGTTGTAATTGAAATTTTGCTAGGGCAATCAATTTTAGCTTTCTCTACGTAAAAAAAAAAAAAAAATTAAAAATAAAAAAACTCAGTGTTTTGGCTCCACCATAAAGTCACAGTTGTAAAAAGGCAAACTTTTGCATATGTATTTCATCCATCTCAACATTGAGAATTGAACAAAATCAAAGAATAAAAAAACTAAACAATTAGTAAAAATCAACAAACAAATATTCACAATTCTAAAATAAAAATAAATAAAAAAGTATTGACGATATTTTAACAATCACAACAAAGATTACTGAACATAATGTGTGAGGTCAATTAGAAGTTGAACAGTAATTAGGAAGGGAAAAAAGACTGAAAAAAAGGAAAAAAGAAAAGAAAAGAAAAACCAGAGATGGATGTAACAGAACAACCCATTAACTTCTTTTGTTATTATCAAAGAAAATTCCAAAACAATAACATGCTAACATACAAAACAGTAAGAAATAACAATGAAATTGAAAGGCAACAAGAATGACTAACTTTATAAACTGATTCATCATGATTTAAGATATTACTTGCAAATTGATTTGAGTGATACACATGATCAACTCTCCAATTCTTTGGAATTCCGCATGAAGATGGAGAGATCAATGTAGTTTTGGGTTTTATGACGAGGAGCTACTCAGAGAATGTGGAAGAATCCCACATGGTTAAATGATTAACAATTGAGAATGAAATTTAAATTATAGATAAAGATGATATGAGGGATAAGTTGGAAACCGTTTACAGATATATAAAGATGGAGAGAGAGAGAGAGAGAGAGAGAGAGAGGGGATGAGTGGTTTTTTTTGTTTTTGTTTTTTTTGAGGAAATACGTGGTTGTTTTTTAGATGTATATTTTTAATTTGTGGTTTTTTTTTCTCCCGGTTTTGGTGTTGTGTACATGTGTGTGTGTGTGAGAGAGAGAGGTGGGGAATTTTTTTTTTTTTTTTTTTTTGGTTTCTACAATTTCGTGGGGCATTATTTGTGGTTTTTTTTTTGGTGGTACTGGGCATGAATTTTTTTTTTTATTTTCTTTTTCAGTTTTGGTTTCTACATGTGTGAGTGTGTGTGAGAGAGAGAGAGAGGGGGAGAGAGAGAGAGAGATGGTCAGGTGGGGCATGATCAGTTTTTTTTTACTTTTTTTTTTTCAGTTTTAGTTTTGATATGCAGTGTGTGTGTGTGTGTGTGTGTGTGTGTGTGTGTGTGAGAGAGAGAGAGAGAGAGAGAGAGAGAGAGAGAGAGAGAGGGAGAGACGTGGGAGATTATGGGTTTTTTCTTCAAGTTTTTCTCAATTGGTTTGTGTATTATGGGACACGCGGACTTAAAATTAAGTTTGGCATATAGATATACTATAGATACACAAGAGAGCATATGTGGATATTCTAGAATTCTTAGGTTTTGCCAAGTGGAAGTCCTAAAAACACAAAATACATTGTTATTTATATATTTATAGATATATATGTATCTATAAATATATATGTATCTATCTATGCTATAATGTAATTAAAATGCCATGTGTACAACTCTTGTATAATGACTGTGCAACATGGCAAAGAACATACATTTCTATTTATACTAGCGTTGACCCGTGGTATGCACGGATGGTACGAAAAGTTTAATTACAATTTTTAATGTTTGATCATGAACTCTTGATTCAAATCTGAACACTAAAAATATAATATAAATTAAAAGTTACTTGTAAATGAAGACTGTTTAATCATGAGTTTAATTTGATTAAGTTGTAATTGAAATTTTGCTAGGGCAATCAATTTTAGCTTTCTCTACGTAAAAAAAAAAAAATTAAAAATAAAAAAACTCAGTGTTTTGGCTCCACCATAAAGTCATAGTTGTAAAAAGGCAAACTTTTGCATATGTATTTCATCCATCTCAACATTGAGAATTGAACAAAATCAAAGAAGAAAAAAACTAAACAATTAGTAAAAATCAACAAACAAATATTCACAATTCTAAAATAAAAATAAATAAAAAAGTATTGACGATATTTTAACAATCACAACAAAGATTACTGAACATAATGTGTGAGGTCAATTAGAAGTTGAACAGTAATTAGGAAGGAAAAAAAGACTGAAAAAAGGAAAAAAGAAAAGAAAAGAAAAACCAGAGATGGATGTAACAGAACAACCCATTAACTTCTTTTGTTATTATCAAAGAAAATTCCAAAACAATAACATGCTAACATACAAAACAGTAAGAAATAGCAATGAAATTGAAAGGCAACAAGAATGACTAACTTTATAAACTGATTCATCATGATTTAAGATATTACTTGCAAATTGATTTGAGGGATACACATGATCAACTCTCCAATTCTTTGGAATTCCGCATGAAGATGGAGAGATCAATGTAGTTTTGGGTTTTATGACGAGGAGCTACTCAGAGAATGTGGAAGAATCCCACATGGTTAAATGATTAACAATTGAAAATGAATTTTGAATTATAGACAAAGATGATATGAGGGAGAAGTTGGAAACCGTTTATTGATATATAAAGATGGAGAGAGAGAGAGAGAGAGAGAGAGGGGGGGGATGAGTGGTATTTTTTGTTTTTGTTTTTTTTGAGGAAATACGTGGGTGTTTTTTAGATGTATATTTTTAATTTGTGGTTTTTTTTTTCTCCAGCTTTTGGTGTTGTGTACATGTGTGTGTGTGTGTGAGAGAGAGAGGTGGGGAATTTTTTTTTTTTTTTTTTTTGGGTTTCTACAATTTCGTGGGGCATTATTTGTGGTTTTTTTTTTTTTTTGGTGGTACTGGGCATGAATTTTTTATTTTTATATTCTCTTTCAGTTTTGGTTTCTACATGTGTATTTGTGTGTGTGTGTGAGAGAGAGAAAGAGAGAGAGAGGTGGTCAGGTGGGGCATGATCAGTTTTTTTTTTACTTTTTTTTTTTTTTTTTTTTTTTTTTTTTTCAGTTTTGGTTTTGATATGCAGTGTGTGTTTGTGTGTGTGTGTGTGTGTGTGTGTGAGAGAGAGAGAGAGAGAGAGAGAGAGAGAGAGAGAGAGAGAGACGTGGGAGATTATGGGTTTTTTCTTCAAGTTTTTCTCAATTGGTTTGTGTATTATGGGACACGTGGACTTAAAGTTAAGTTTGGCATATATATACACTATAGATACACAAGAGAGCATATGTGGATAATCTAGAATTCTTAGGTTTTGGCAGATGGAAGTGCTAAAAACACAAAATACATTGTTATTTATATATCTATTATATATATATAAAAGACAAGGCCAAAAGCCTTCTCTAAACTATGCCAAGTGGCACCCTTTTCCTTCTTCCAAATTTCCTACGTGTGACACCTCATATCTAGCTATTATTAGTATCTAGCCTTCCCTAAAGCTATCCACGTGGCCTTGGTTTTCTTGCTAAAAAATCCAACATGGCAGTACCTGAACTCCTTATTTTGTTGGCCTCTCTCCCTCTCTCTCTCTCTTCTAGATTCATTCCCAATCTCCTGTAATGTATCAGAATTTAATACTTTCTCTAGAAATTGCTTGACCTTCTCTCTCCCCATGACATTATGGAGATCGCCTCTTTCACTTCCTCTCCCTCAATTATCATGACTGATATACTTGCATATGCGTTTATGTATATATATATATGACATATACACAGAGAGAGTGAGGAAACGGAGAAGATAGGAAGAAATTTGATCTTCAGATTGGAAAATACTGCAATTGCATCTCCTCCGATTTAAGTCCAACCCACCTGTTTTCTAAACTCTAACCACCATAAACACCTTCAATGTCGTTTGCAAATCCAAACCAGTGAAACCCAACCCAATACCCCAATCAGTTTTCCACACCAACTCAGTCCCAAAATCACTTCAAGAACCACCTTTCTTCTCCCTCTCTATCCTCATCAAACCAATCAACTCCTCCATCAATGCCACGGTGGCCAAAGTGGGGGATAAGGGTTGTCTCTCTCCTCTCCTGAAAGACCGAAGGAGACACAATTGAAGATTCTGATGAGGAAGCCCAATTACAAAGTTGAGAGTGCAAAAAAACAAAAAGTGGATTGGAAAAATCAAAATATTGAGAAAGAAGAATAGACAAATCTAAGACCGGTCCTTGAGTTTTGAGTTTGCAGAGTTGCAGTCATGGCGTTGTTTTTCATTTTAGTTTGGAAAGGAGAAGATGTCATTAATTAATTCTTTTTTTATACTATCATTAATTAATTCAGAAGGGCATTACTTGGTATTGTAAGCAAAAGCTGTGTATGAAATTTATGCTTATGGAATAAAGTTATTCGAAATAGGCAAGGTTATTTGAAAAAGCTCATTTTTGGTCTCCTCATAATAAAGACATGACCAAAAAGACTTAGAAAAGAAATATTAAAATTTTGTTGACATGGATGTCAATAAGTATTCGTTCCCAATTATTTATTATGCTTGATTAAGTCTCTCATAGTCTCATGTGGTTATGGATTATTTTTTCAGCTAACTGGATACCAAAAAATAAAAGATGCCTCTTTCCTTTTCTTTCCTTCAGGTTTTTCAGTTTTCTGGGCCTGATCTAAATTTAAGTTTCCTAAATAAAATAGTTGTCTCTAGAAGTTTTATGAATTGATTTGGTGGATTTGAGTATTTGGTGCCTAATTGATCAAATAAAAATTGAAGCTAACTATTTTTTTACATTTTTTCTTTCATTTTCTAATTGTTTGAAGCTATTATATTAGGCACATTAATATCTATCTTGGCTTGCAACATTGTCGTCTTTTCCCATTTTCTTAAGAAATCCCCGTGCAAATGCACGGGTGATCGACTAGTTTATAGATATATGTATCTATCTATGCTATAATGCAATTAAAATGCCACGTGTACAACTCTTGTATAATGACTGTGCAACATGGCAAGGAACATACATTTCTATTTGTCACGCCCCGACGTAGCATAAATATGGAAAGCGTTTAATTTCCTTTATGGACCCGTAGGTCGCGACAGTTTGAAGGATCGATTCCGTCCCAAAACGTCGAACAACATAAAACCATTAATCAGAGTAGGGCAACCTGGGCTTATAAAAATTAAATCTCTAACTTATTACATCCTATAGTACAGGGTTTACTAAGGCACAGACCGCCTTGAAAATAAAACAATAACTTACAGTCTATTACAGTCATCCTCAAAACCAAATCAACACATAATCATAAAGCATATAAAAGTAACATCTCTTCTCAGCAACAGATCTTAATTTGCATAATCATAAGGTTCTTCTTGGTTATTACCTGCAAAGCCTGGACACGAATGTCCAGGACGCATCAACGCCGTCAGCTTCAAGAAGCTGGTGAGTATTAAAAACATAGCTTTGAATGTAAAAACATGCCCATTTACCTTTTTCCCATTTCCATTTAAATACCACAAGTTTATATTTATGATAAAGAGCTTGTTAGAAAACAACCACAACAATAATTAAAAGATAAATTCACACATATGTGACCGTGTATGAGAACAATGCACCATCTCATCTAACCGACTCTTTTCTCTCGACAAAAACCCAACAACCCTCTATCCTACTCCTGGTATCTTTGAAATACTAAGATAGCCACACTTTAGCAACGGGGCGCCAGGGAGTGTCCAGTTTGCCTCACACTTTGGTCCGGGGTACCAGGGAGTGTCCAATGCCTCACACTTTGAATACCCTAACCGCCATGCAAATACCGGGGCAACCCCCACACAGGTATCCAGACTCGAGTCATTCAGGGAGTGTCTATAGGCCACACTTTAGCACTTCCATGGGTGCCAGTGAGTGTCCAAGTTCGGCTTCACACACTTTAACGCTTCCATGGGCGTCAGGGAGTGTCCATTTTTGCCACCTTCGCATTTCAAAGACACCCTCATCCTCTTTTTCAACTCCAACCACAATCACATCCACAACCACAACCATAACCACAGCCACAATTACAACCACAACCACAACCACAAACACAACTCAAACTCATACTCTTTCCACACAATCATTACTCTTTTCCACACTATCATTACTCTTTTACACACTACCAACACTCACCATGCATGTACAACTGACTCCACATGAATGTCATCAAACTTTAAACATAAAGGAATTCACAGAATTAAAGAAACAATACGCGTACGGGGATTGAAAATTCGTAATTCATTGCCTTAATCATTTTAAACATAACTAATAGCATTCTAAAAACTGCTACTGAAATCCTCATTTTCTGTCCAAACGGTGCAGAATCTGAGAAAATTGCATTAGACGAAAAGTGTGCAGAATCGAGTTTTACTTGGGATAACGCGGGCAGAACCTTAAATTTCATTCGTTTTCCTAACAAAAATCTGAAAACAAAATTCTGCTACTGTTAAAATTAACTACCTAAATCAATAAATAAGGAATGAGTTACATTTGGAGTGAGTTAGTAATACTCACTGTGATATAGATTTGAAGAAATTGTTGAGAAAGAAATATAATTACGAAATTCCCGAATTCCAAGCTTTCACTATGGAGGATTGAACTCTTCTCTCTCTCTACTCAACTGAAGAATTCTCTGCACTCTCTAAACTCTCTGTGAATTTCTGAATTGTGCTATGATGGAAGTGCAGAGTGTGTAGTGTGGTTGGGTGTATATATAATCAAATACCCACTAAGAAAACATTGGCCTAACTCCCCACTCATGAACCACTATCCTCCATTAAATACAATGAGTGTGCAGAAATGATGTGTATGCACTGTCCTTTATTCCCCACTGATGAAAGTAAGAGGTAGGTGGAGATGAGGTGGGTCAATGTGTGTTTGGGTAATCTAGCTTATGGCATAAGGACAATACACATACAACAACATTTGCCAAACAAGACCTAAGGAAAAGCATCAGCATAATAATTTGGGTATAAATATATTTGTTCAATCATTTACTTCCAAAATTCTGTGGAAGTTTAACACTGCGCGGTCAGTTTTAACTTACACTGGTATTTTCGTGATACGGTGTTTATCACAAAAATACAGAGAATTCATTTTAACGTTAGAAATAGTTTTCTGATTTCATAAAAATACAGTTTGAGTTTAAAAGAAATAATTCCACCGTTTTGAAATACAGTTTTGAATTTTAACACAGGTATTGCAAGTTTTATGAAAATTGCATTTTGACCCCAAAAGTAATTTCAATTATTCAAGAATTAAACTTTTCACATAAGAATCGAAATTAACATATAAACAGACAATATATATTAAATTTTGAATATAATAATGCCAATGATAATGAAAATTTTAAATATGATAATGCATGAAAATGCAGGTTATTACACCCTTCCCCCCTTAAACAGGATTTCGTCCCCGAAATCAAGACTAATTAGTCCTGAAACAACTCCGGGTACTTCTTCCTCATATCAGCTTCAACTTCCCACGAGGCTTCATTCTCGTCATGGTGATTCCACTGAACCTTTACCAACGGGATATCCTTATTCCTTAACTTCTTGATACTCTGATCCAGAATCTTCACAGGTCTCTCCTTGTAAGAAACGTTATGACTCGTCTCAATGTCGTCATAACTAACCACGTGCGAGGGATCTCGTATGTACTTTCTCAACATACTCACGTGAAACACGTTGTGAACCCCAGACATCTTTGGTGGTAGCGCCAGTTGATAGGCCACTTTCCCGATACGTTCCAAAATCTCAAATGGTCCAATAAAACGCGGAGCTAACTTCCCCCTCTTGAGACCAAAGCGTACTACTCCTCGTGTTGGTGAAACCTTAAGAAGTACGTGATCTCCAACACTGAATTCCAAATCTTTTCGGCGTCGATCAGCATAACTCTTATACCGGCTCTGAGCGGTTCTCATCCTTTCTTTGACCAAGGAAATCTTCTCGTTGGTTTCTCTAACCAAATCTGGTCCCAACAAATCTGTGTCCCCAACCTCTGCCCAACACAATGGAGAACGACATGGTCGTCCGTACAGTGCTTCGAACGGAGCCATACCGATACTCGCATGATAACTATTGTTATAGGCAAATTCAACCAAAGGCAAGTGTGTCTCCCAAGATTCTTCAAAATCGATCACACAAGCCCTAAGCATATCCTCCATGATCTGATTCACACGCTCAGTTTGTCCATCTGTCTGAGGGTGAAAAGCAGTACTCATCTTAAGCGAAGTTCCCATAGCTTCTTGCAGACTTTCCCAAAATCCAGAAGTAAAACGTGCATCACGGTCTGACACAATCGATACAGGTGCACCGTGAAGTCGCACAACTTGTTGTATGTACATCCGGCTCATCTTTTCCACCGGGTATGTCATACTGTAAGCAATAAAATGAGCTGACTTCGTCAATCGATCCACAATTACCCAAATAGCGTCATGATTCTGTTGCGACCGGGGCAATCCTACTACAAAATCCATCGTAATGTGCTCCCACTTCCAACCAGGAATAGGTAGCGGTTGCAACAATCCTGACGGTCTCTGATGTTCGGCCTTGACTTGCTGACACGTCAAACACTTGGATACAAACTCGGCCACATCCTTCTTCATGCCTTCCCACCAGAAATTTCTCTTCAAATCTTTATACATCTTAGTTCCTCCCGGGTGAACTGTATACCTTGATTTATGTGCTTCTTCCAGGATATCCTTCCTAAGCTCCCCAACCTCTGGCACACATAATCTATTCCTGCACCGATACCCTCCATCGACTCCCACTTTCCATTCTGTCGAGTCCTTTTCTGACACCTTCTTGAACCATGATTGAAATTTTTCATCTTCTTTCTGAGCTCCGATAATGCGGTCAATGAGAACAGGCTGTAGGATAAGACATCCGAAAAGTTGTCCTTCTCCTCTTTCAGCACTCTGTATATCAAACTCTGCCAACGTCTCCAATGCTCGCCATTCTCTAACCATTAAGGAGGCGATCGTCTCACGAGTCTGCCGACTCAAAGCATCAGCGACCACATTAGCTTTACCAGGGTGGTATTCCAATGTGAAGTCGTAATCTTTGATCAACTCCATCCATCTGCGCTGCCTCATGTTCAACTCTTTCTGTGTGAACAAATACTTCAGACTCTTGTGATCGGAGAACAAATCAAACTTCTCACCGTAGAGATAATGTCTCCAAATCTTGAGTGCAAAAACCACTGCTGCCAACTCCAAATCATGAATAGGATAGTTCAACTCATTCGGCTTCAGCTGCCTGGATCCATAGGCTATAACTCTGTCATCTTGCATAAGTACACACCCTAGTCCTTGATATGATGCGTCACTAAAGATAGTGAACTTCTCACCAGGCTTGGGTATTGCTAGTACTGGTGCGGTAGTGAGTCTCTCTTTCAACTCTAGAAAGGCTCGCTCATGCTTCTCTGTCCATTCGAATTTCAAATTCTTCTTCGTCAACCCAGTCAATGGTGCAGCTATCTTGGAGAATCCCTCAACAAATCTCCTGTAATAGCCTGCGAGTCCAAGAAAACTCCGAACTTCTGTAGGGTTGCTTGGCCTAACCCAGTTGGATACAGCATCGGTCTTGGACGAATCCACAGAAATTCCTTGAGATGACACCTTGTGTCCCAAAAATTTCACTTCTTGCAACCAGAACTCACACTTACTGAACTTGGCATACAAGTGGTGGTCCTTAAGCGTCTGCATCGCAATCCGTAGATGTTGCTCGTGTTCTTCTCCTGACTTAGAATAGATCAAAATATCATCAATAAAGACGATGACAAACTGATCTAAATAAGGCTTGAATACTCTGTTCATCAGATCCATAAACACTGCCGGGGCGTTCGTCAATCCAAAAGGCATCACCAGAAATTCATAATGACCATATCGGGTTCTGAAAGCAGTCTTAGGTATGTCTTCCTTCCGTACCCTCAACTGATGATACCCCGACCTTAGGTCTATCTTGGAAAATATCGTAGCTCCTTGTAGTTGATCAAATAAATCGTCGATCCGAGGCAAAGGATACTTGTTCTTGATTGTCACTCGATTCAATTCTCTGTAGTCGATACACAGCCTGAGCGTCCCGTCCTTCTTCTTCACAAATAATACCGGTGCTCCCCAAGGCGATGTACTAGGACGTACAAAACCTAGGTTCTCGAGCTCTTGAACTTGTCCCTTCAATTCCAATAGTTCTGTGGGGGCCATTCTGTAGGGAACCTTAGTAATTGGTACGGTACCCGGTATAAGCTCAATACAGAACTCTATACTTCTCTCGGGCGGTAATCCAGAAATGTCTTGAAATACTTCTTCGAAGTCCTTGACTACAGGTATAGATGATGCTGTCACCTCTGTACTGACGACTTCAATGTTGGCTAAACATCTTGTGAGGAACATATCTCCCGAAGGGTTACATTGAAAATCAAAGGGTTGATTCTCATTGTCGGAGAATGTAATTCTCTTCCTCGCACAATCCAACTTCACTTGATTCTGAGACAGCCAATCCATTCCTAGGATTATGTCAAACTCCTTCATCGATAGGACGATCAACCTTGCAGGGATTTCTCGGTCTCCTAATCTTAAGGGACAATCCTTGCACACATGTCCTAAACTGACCGCAGCTCCTATTGGTGATGTAGCCTTCAAAGCTTTCTCTAAGCGATGAGGTAAGATACCCAATCTCCGAATTGTATTAACAGATATGAATGAGAGAGCAGCACCCGTATCAAATAATACTCTAACATGGGAGTTAAATAGAGTCAATGTACCTTCCACTGCTTGCTGATCAGGTTGAGCTTCTCCATGATCTCCTTCTTCATATACAGCTCCATCATATCCAGCGGCATCAGGAATAACAGCATTCAAGCGGGTCTGACCCTGTTGCCCATAAGTCGCTTGCTTAGGAGCAGTGCAGAACCTGCTGATGTGACCTGGTTCACCACAGTTGAAACAGACTATTCCTGGCTGAGCAGCACGCCTTGGTGCCTTGCAGTCCCGAGCCACATGTCCAGGGTTGCCACAGTTGAAGCACTTTACGCCACTACTTCCTTCTCCTACTCGGGGTTGAGTCGGATAGGTAATAGCTTGTGCCTTTTTGCTTCCGTCAAAGTTCCTCTTCTGCCCTTGGGTACGATTCATTGGTGGTCTATTCCCAAAATTACCCCTCTGAGGCGGTCGGAATTCAAATTGTTTGCGATATACTCGAGCATCTTCTTCCAGATCGGTAGCCAGGCCGACTAGTCCTTCAAACGTCTTGTCTAGATGGCCGAGAGTCAGGCGACGAATCTGCGGTGCCAACCCTTGGTTATACTTCCGGATCTTCTTCTCCTCAGTATCAACCATGTGCGGGGCAAACCGTGACAGCCTCTCGAACTGTGTGGTATACTCTTGCACCGTCTTGGTTCCTTGCGTCAGATCCATAAATTCCTTCTCTCTTCTGTGCCTCTCCATAGCCGGAAAGTACTTCTCCAGGAATCTCCCTTTGAACGCCGTCCATGTCATCCCCATAGTAGCGGTGTTTCCGATAGTGGCTATGACCGAGTCCCACCAATCTGCAGCGGCGTCGGTTAGTTGAAAAGTAGCCAATCTCCTTTTGTCCATCTCGTTGCATTGGACAGCTTCAAACATGCGGTCCATCTGTCTTAACCATTGTTCTGCCTTCCAGGGATCCGTGGTACCCGCAAATTGCTCGGGTCTGAGCGCACGGAATCTCTCCAGCAGCTTATCTCCCGTCTGGCGGTCTCGTAGGTTTTCATTCGCATTACTAACCCTCTCGAGACGTCTGATAAAAGCTTCAAATATTCCCGTGGGGTCGGCAGCCTCGGGCGCTCCTTCAATCAGATTTCTGTTCCTCCTTGGTCTTCCAGCCATTCTATGCATGATAGGGGTAGTAGAATGAGAAACATGCATGCAACAGTACTATGACAAAAATTTTCAAAATAGTATATATCACTATATCACATACTCGTATTATCACATAAGCATACAATAAAATATATATTAAGTACATATAACACGTATTCGAACTAGAGCTGTCTAATAGTAAAGAGGTTGTATTCTTATCCTCTAGACTCTGGTTGTGGGCCATACTGACTATTCCGAGATTTGACTCAGGAAATTTGTCAGTGCCTAAGCTATTAATGAGGGCTATGGTATGCTTTAACTCCTTAGAAACTCGGCTACTATCTTTCTGTAGGGGTATCATAAGTTATGGTTATCTTGACTAATCCTAAATGGATATGTCTGAAGGTATATGGAAATTGCTATTATTTTTGTCGATGTGACAAGACAAACGGGTAATCATTTCTATGATAAAACCAACTTAGAATTTTAGTTTCTGAACTAAGGGTAATCCGAACTAAACTAACACTAGAACTTGGTTGTATAGCTTAGTAAAACTTTAGGGTAACCTATGTCACTAATCTATGGCGTGAATAACTGAGCCTGGTCAATCTAGAAAACCTATGGCTCTGATACCACCAAATCCTGTCACGCCCCGACGTAGCATAAATATGGAAAGCGTTTAATTTCCTTTATGGACCCGTAGGTCGCGACAGTTTGAAGGATCGATTCCGTCCCAAAACGTCGAACAACATAAAACCATTAATCAGAGTAGGGCAACCTGGGCTTATAAAAATTAAATCTCTAACTTATTACATCCTATAGTACAGGGTTTACTAAGGCACAGACCGCCTTGAAAATAAAACAATAACTTACAGTCTATTACAGTCATCCTCAAAACCAAATCAACACATAATCATAAAGCATATAAAAGTAACATCTCTTCTCAGCAACAGATCTTAATTTGCATAATCATAAGGTTCTTCTTGGTTATTACCTGCAAAGCCTGGACACGAATGTCCAGGACGCATCAACGCCGTCAGCTTCAAGAAGCTGGTGAGTATTAAAAACATAGCTTTGAATGTAAAAACATGCCCATTTACCTTTTTCCCATTTCCATTTAAATACCACAAGTTTATATTTATGATAAAGAGCTTGTTAGAAAACAACCACAACAATAATTAAAAGATAAATTCACACATATGTGACCGTGTATGAGAACAATGCACCATCTCATCTAACCGACTCTTTTCTCTCGACAAAAACCCAACAACCCTCTATCCTACTCCTGGTATCTTTGAAATACTAAGATAGCCACACTTTAGCAACGGGGCGCCAGGGAGTGTCCAGTTTGCCTCACACTTTGGTCTGGGGTACCAGGGAGTGTCCAATGCCTCACACTTTGAATACCCTAACCGCCATGCAAATACCGGGGCAACCCCCACACAGGTATCCAGACTCGAGTCATTCAGGGAGTGTCTATAGGCCACACTTTAGCACTTCCATGGGTGCCAGTGAGTGTCCAAGTTCGGCTTCACACACTTTAACGCTTCCATGGGCGTCAGGGAGTGTCCATTTTTGCCACCTTCGCATTTCAAAGACACCCTCATCCTCTTTTTCAACTCCAACCACAATCACATCCACAACCACAACCATAACCACAGCCACAATTACAACCACAACCACAACCACAAACACAACTCAAACTCATACTCTTTCCACACAATCATTACTCTTTTCCACACTATCATTACTCTTTTACACACTACCAACACTCACCATGCATGTACAACTGACTCCACATGAATGTCATCAAACTTTAAACATAAAGGAATTCACAGAATTAAAGAAACAATACGCGTACGGGGATTGAAAATTCGTAATTCATTGCCTTAATCATTTTAAACATAACTAATAGCATTCTAAAAACTGCTACTGAAATCCTCGTTTTCTGTCCAAACGGTGCAGAATCTGAGAAAATTGCATTAGACGAAAAGTGTGCAGAATCGAGTTTTACTTGGGATAGCGCGGGCAGAACCTTAAATTTCATTCGTTTTCCTAACAAAAATCTGAAAACAAAATTCTGCTACTGTTAAAATTAACTACCTAAATCAGTAAATAAGGAATGAGTTACATTTGGAGTGAGTTAGTAATACTCACTGTGATATAGATTTGAAGAAATTGTTGAGAAAGAAATATAATTACGAAATTCCCGAATTCCAAGCTTTCACTATGGAGGATTGAACTCTTCTCTCTCTCTACCCAACTGAAGAATTCTCTGCACTCTCTAAACTCTCTGTGAATTTCTGAATTGTGCTATGATGGAAGTGCAGAGTGTGTAGTGTGGTTGGGTGTATATATAATCAAATACCCACTAAGAAAACATTGGCCTAACTCCCCACTCATGAACCACTATCCTCCATTAAATACAATGAGTGTGCAGAAATGATGTGTATGCACTGTCCTTTATTCCCCACTGATGAAAGTAAGAGGTAGGTGGAGATGAGGTGGGTCAATGTGTGTTTGGGTAATCTAGCTTATGGCATAAGGACAATACACATACAACAACATTTGCCAAACAAGACCTAAGGAAAAGCATCAGCATAATAATTTGGGTATAAATATATTTGTTCAATCATTTACTTCCAAAATTCTGTGGAAGTTTAACACTGCGCGGTCAGTTTTAACTTACACTGGTATTTTCGTGATACGGTGTTTATCACAAAAATACAGAGAATTCATTTTAACGTTAGAAATAGTTTTCTGATTTCATAAAAATACAGTTTGAGTTTAAAAGAAATAATTCCACCGTTTTGAAATACAGTTATGAATTTTAACACAGGTATTGCAAGTTTTATGAAAATTGCATTTTGACCCCAAAAGTAATTTCAATTATTCAAGAATTAAACTTTTCACATAAGAATCGAAATTAACATATAAACAGACAATATATATTAAATTTTGAATATAATAATGCCAATGATAATGAAAATTTTAAATATGATAATGCATGAAAATGCAGGTTATTACACTATTTATACTAGCGTTGACTCGTGCTATGCACGGATGGTACGAAAAGTTTAACTACAATTTTTAATGTTTGATCATGAACTCTTGATTCAAATCTGAACACCAAAAATATAATATAAATTAAAAGTTACTTGTAAATGAAGACTGTTTAATCATGAGTTTATTTTGATTAAGTTGTAATTGAAATTTTGCTAGGGCAATCAATTTTAGCTTTCTCTACGTAAAAAAAAAAATTTAAAAATAAAAAAATCATTGTTTTGGCTCCACCATAAAGTCACAGTTGTAAAAAAGCAAACTTTTGCATATGTATTTCATCCATCTCAACATTGAGAATTGAACAAAATCAAAGATGAAAAAAACTAAACAATTAGTAAAAAACAACAAACAAATATTCACAATTCTAAAATAAAAATAAATAAAAAAGTATTGACGATATTTTAACAATCACAACAAAGATTAATGAACAAAATGTGTGAGATCAATTAGAAGTTGAGCAGTAATTAGGAATGAAAAGAAAAGAAAAACCAGAGATGGATGTAACAGAACAACCCAGTAACTTCTTTTGTTATTATCAAAGAAAATACATAAACAATAATATGCTAACATACAAAACAGTAAGAAATAACAATGAAATTGAAAGGCAACAAGAATGACTAACTTTATAAACTGATTCATCATGATTTAAGATATTACTTGCAAATTGATTTGAGGGATACACATGATCAACTCTCCAATTCTTTGGAATTCCGCATGAAGATGGAGAGATCAATGTAGTTTTGGGTTTTATGACGAGGAGCTACTCAGAGAATGTGGAAGAATCAGACATGGTCAAATGATTAACAATTGAGAATGAATTTTGAATTATAGACAAAGATGATATGACGGAGAAGTTGGAAACCGTTTATAGATATATAAAGATGGAGAGAGAGAGAGAGAGAGGGGGGTGGGGGGAATGAATGGTTTTTCTTTGTTTTTGTTTTTTTTTAGGAAATGCGTGGGTGTTTTTTAGATGTATATTTTTAATTTGTGGTTTTTTTTTTCTCCAGGTTTTAGTGTTGTGTACATTTGTGTGTGTGTGTGTGAGAGAGAGAGATGTGGGGAATTTTTTTTTTTTTGGGTTTCTACAATTTCGTGGGGCCTTATTTGTGGTTTTTTTTTTTGGTGATACTGGGCATAAATTTTTTATTTTTATTTTCTTTTTCAGTTTTGGTTTCTACATGTGTGTGTGAGTGTGTGAGAGAGAGAGAGAGAGAGGTGGTCAGGTGGGGCATGATCAGTTTTTTTTTTACTTTTTTTTTTTTTTTTTTTTTTTCAGTTTTGGTTTTGATATGCAGTGTGTGTGTGTGTGTGTGTGAGAGAGAGAGAGAGAGAGAGAGAGAGAGAGAGAGAGAGACGTGGGAGATTATGGGTTTTTTCTTCAAATTTTTCTCAATTGGTTTGTGTATTATGGGACACGTGGACTTAAAGTTATGTTTGGCATATAGATACACTATAGATACACAAGAGATCGAGCATATGTGGATACTCTAGAATTCTTAGGTTTTGCCAGGTGGAAGTCCTAAAAACACAAAATACATTGTTATTTATATATTTATAGATATTTATGTATCTATAAATATATATGTATCTATCTATGCTATAATGTAATTAAAATGCCATGTGTACAACTCTTGTATAATGACTGTGCAACATGGCAAAGAACATACATTTCTATTTATAATAGCGTTGACCCGTGGTATGCACGGATGGTACGAAAAGTTTAATTACAATTTTTAATGTTTGATCATGAACTCTTGATTCAAATCTGAACACTAAAAATATTATATAAATTAAAAGTTACTTGTAAATGAAGACTGTTTAATCATGAGTTTAATTTGATTAAGTTGTAATTGAAATTTTGCTAGGGCAATCAATTTTAGCTTTCTCTACGTAAAAAAAAAAAAAAATTAAAAATAAAAAAACTCAGTGTTTTGGCTCCACCATAAAGTCACAGTTGTAAAAAGGCAAACTTTTGCATATGTATTTCATCCATCTCAACATTGAGAATTGAACAAAATCAAAGAATAAAAAAACTAAACAATTAGTAAAAATCAACAAACAAATATTCACAATTCTAAAATAAAAATAAATAAAAAAGTATTGACGATATTTTAACAATCACAACAAAGATTACTGAACATAATGTGTGAGGTCAATTAGAAGTTGAACAGTAATTAGGAAGGAAAAAAAGACTGAAAAAAAGGAAAAAAGAAAAGAAAAGAAAAACCAGAGATGGATGTAACAGAACAACCCATTAACTTCTTTTGTTATTATCAAAGAAAATTCCAAAACAATAACATGCTAACATACAAAACAGTAAGAAATCACAATGAAATTGAAAGGCAACAAGAATGACTAACTTTATAAACTGATTCATCATGATTTAAGATATTACTTGCAAATTGATTTGAGGGATACACATGATCAACTCTCCAATTCTTTGAAATTCCGCATGAAGATGGAGAGATCAATGTAGTTTTGGGTTTTATGACGAGGAGCTACTCAGAGAATGTGGAAGAATCCCACATGGTTAAATGATTAACAATTGAGAATGAAATTTGAATTATAGATAAAGATGATATGAGGGATAAGTTGGAAACCGTTTACAGATATATAAAGATGGAGAGAGAGAGAGAGAGAGAGAGAGAGGGGATGAGTGGTTTTTTTTGTTTTTGTTTTTTTTGAGGAAATACGTGGTTGTTTTTTAGATGTATATTTTTAATTTGTGGTTTTTTTTTCTCCCGGTTTTGGTGTTGTGTACATGTGTGTGTGTGTGTGAGAGAGAGAGAGAGAGAGAGGTGGGGAAATTTTTTTTTTTTTTTTTGGTTTCTACAATTTCGTGGGGCATTATTTGTGGTTTTTTTTTTGGTGGTACTGGGCATGAATTTTTTTTTTCTTTTTCAGTTTTGGTTTCTACATGTGTGTGTGTGTGTGAGAGAGAGAGAGAGGGGGAGAGAGAGAGAGAGATGGTCAGGTGGGGCATGATCAGTTTTTTTTTACTTTTTTTTTTTTTCAGTTTTAGTTTTGATATGCAGTGTGTGTGTGTGTGTGTGTGTGTGTGTGTGTGTGTGAGAGAGAGAGAGAGAGAGAGAGAGAGAGAGAGAGACGTGGGAGATTATGGGTTTTTTCTTCAAGTTTTTCTCAATTGGTTTGTGTATTATGGGACACGTGGACTTAAAATTAAGTTTGGCATATAGATATACTATAGATACACAAGAGAGCATATGTGGATATTCTAGAATTCTTAGGTTTTGCCAAGTGGAAGTCCTAAAAACACAAAATACATTGTTATTTATATATTTTTTTAGAGAATTAGCAATAAATCCTTCATACATGAACATTCATGGATTGAGGACAATTTAAATTCATATTTAATATAAGATCCCTAAGATCTCTTAACCATGGTTGAATAGTTTTTCTTTGACTGAAATACCCTTGGAGATCTTAATGAGATATAGATATATAATATAAAACAACCCCATTTAATTGTACAGTCATAAATATGGTCATTATGTAGTTTAA
This sequence comes from Hydrangea macrophylla, assembly GCA_033977485.1. Classification (NCBI taxonomy): domain Eukaryota; kingdom Viridiplantae; phylum Streptophyta; class Magnoliopsida; order Cornales; family Hydrangeaceae; genus Hydrangea; species Hydrangea macrophylla. Next base: position 44,254 of record CM066996.1, read on the forward strand.
ATTAATATTAAATGATACTCATAATTATTGGCATATATATTTAATTTTTTTTTAATTAAAACTCTTGGTGACCTTTCTCTCTCCCAAATCAACACCAACATCACCAAATGAATCCCACCCCCATCTACCATACCAACACACCACCACCACTGATCTGTTACCAATCACCACACTCATCTCCACCAAATGAGTCACCACCAACAATCACCACTCCCAAACCATCCCTCTTCCAAACCACCACCACCACCAATCACATTTGTCGTCATCATATCCACGCCGCCGCTCACCACTGTCATCAAATCACCGCTGTTGCACCACCACCATCACCACTGCTGCCACCACCATACACCCCCTGCCACTCACCATCATCATCAAAACCACCGCCACTACCACCATCACCATAACCACCTCAACCATCGCCATATCAACGCCCACCACTCTCATCAAACCGAACATATTGTGAGATTCACAAATCATGTTGTGACTCTATCTTCTTTTTTGTTTTCCAGAATATGCTGTGATGTTCACAAATCATGTTCTGTGATTTGTTTTCCAGAAGATGTTGTGAAATTCACAATATATGCTTTGAGATTTGTTTTTCACATGTTGTGAAATTCACATAACATGTTCCATGATTCACAAATCATGTTGTGACTCTATCTTCTTTTTTTTCTCTTTCTCTCTCTCTCTTTTTAATTCCAGAATATATTGTGAAATTCACAATTCATGTTATGTGATTTGTTTTCCAGAAGATGTTATGAAATTCATAAAATATGTTTTGTGATTTGTTTTCCACATGTTGTGAAATTCACAGAACATATTCCATGATTTGTTTTTCTAGAATATGTTGTGAAATTCACAAATAGGATTTGTGAATTTCAGTTGGTGAAATTCACAGAAACTACTATGAATTTTTCAGACTTATGTGCATCTGCAGTGGTGTGGTGTTGGCTAGCAGAGGTGATGAACATAATTGTGGTTAATGGTGGTAAGGTGGTGACTTTCAATTTTGATTGCCTTAATTTTAGATTCCTTTAATTGTTTGGAGAGATATTTGGGAAAAAACATTAATGGAGAGGGTGATATTTTGAAGATTACCAAACTTGATGAGGGAGGGGTAGTTTAGGTCCTAAAAATTTTCAAACGCTTAATGATAAATATGTTTTAACCAAGGGACCTATTGCCAAATAAGTACATACAAGAGGGATATAATACCAATTCACCCTATATTTTTAGATATATATGTATCTATCAATGCTATAATGCAATTAAAATGCCACATGTACAACTCTTGTATAATGATTGTGCAACATGGCAAAGAACATACATTTCTATTTATACTAGCGTTGACTCGTGTTATGCACGGATGGTACAAAAAGTTTAACTACAATTTTTAATGTTTGATCATGAACTCTTGATTCAAATCTGAACACCAAAAATATAATATAAATTAAAAGTTACTTGTAAATGAAGACTGTTTAATCATGAGTTTAATTTGATTAAGTTGTAATTGAAATTTTGCTAGGGCAATCAATTTTAGCTTTCTCTACGTAAAAAAAAAATTTAAAAATAAAAAAACTCATTGTTTTGGCTCCACCATAAAGTCACAGTTGTAAAAAAGCAAACTTTTGCATATGTATTTCATCCATCTCAACATTGAGAATTGAACAAAATCAAAGATGAAAAAAAATAAACAATTAGTAAAAATCAACAAACAAATATTCACAATTCTAAAATAAAAATAAATAAAAAAGTATTGACGATATTTTAACAATCACAACAAAGATTACTGAACATAATGTGTGAGATCAATTAGAAGTTGAACAGTAATTAGGAAGGGAAAAAAGACTGAAAAAAGGAAAAAAGAAAAGAAAAGAAAAACCAGAGATGGATGTAACAGAACAACCCAGTAACTTCTTTTGTTATTATCAAAGAAAATACCAAAACAATAATATGCTAACATACAAAACAGTAAGAAATAACAATGAAATTGAAAGGCAACAAGAATGACTAACTTTATAAACTGATTCATCATGATTTAAGATATTTCTTGCAAATTGATTTGAGGGATACACATGATCAACTCTCCAATTCTTTGGAATTCCGCATGAAGATGGAGAGATCAATGTAGTTTTGAGTTTTATGATGAGGAGCTACTCAGAGAATGTGGAAGAATCCCACATGGTTAAATGATTAACAATTGAGAATGAATTTTGAATTATAGACAAAGATGATATGAGGGAGAAGTTGGAAACCGTTTATAGATATATAAAGATGGAAAGAGAGAGAGAGAGAGAGAGAGAGAGAGAGAGAGAGAGAGAGGGGATGAGTGGTTTTTTTTGTTTTTGTTTTTGTTTTTTTCGAGAAAATACGTGGGTGTTTTTTAGATGTATATTTTTAATTTGTGGTTTTTTTCTCTCCAGGTTTTGGTGTTGTGTACATGTGTGTGTGTGTGTGTGTGTGTGTGTGTGTGTGTGTGTGTGTGTGTGTGTGTGTGTGAGAGAGAGAGAGAGAGAGAGAGAGAGAGGTGGGGAATTTTTTTTTTTTTTTGGGTTTCTACAATTTCGTGGGGGGATTTGTGGTTTTTTTTTTTTTTTGGTTAAGTTTTTTGGTGGTACTAGACATGAAATTTTTATTTTTATTTTCTTTTTCAGTTTTGGTTTCTACACGTGTGTGTGTGTGTGTGTGAGTGTGTGTGTGTGTGAGAGAGAGAGAGGTGGTCAGGTGGGGCATGATCAGTTTTTTTTTTACTTTTTTTTTTTGTTTTGATATGCAGTGTGTGTGTGTGTGTGTGTGTGTGTGTGAGAGAGAGAGAGAGAGAGAGAGAGAGAGACGTGGGAGATTATGGGTTTTTTCTTCAAGTTTTTCTCAATTGGTTTGTGTATTATGGGACACGTGGACTTAAAGTTAAGTTTGGCATATAGATACACTATAGATACACAAGAGAGCATATGTGGATACTCTAGAATTCTTAGGTTTTGCCAGGTGGAAGTCCTAAAAACACAAAATACATTGTTATTTATATTTTTATAGATATTTATAGATATATATATACACACATATACATATATATTTTTAGGGACAAATGGCGTTTATTTATACATTTTTAATAATGAGATAAACATGTAAGGAGAGATAAATATAAATTTTTTGAATCAACAAGGTATGGAACAATTTGTAAACTAAATTCATAATTTATATTTATAAACGCACACCAAAATTTTTCAAAAATTACATATACACATTAGTTTTAAAAACAAAAATCTAAGGGGGGGCGAGCTTAATAATTTAGAAAAAAATTTGTGGAGGCGAGTGTATATACTTAACGTGTATTTTTGAATAATACAAGTATAATTAAGTCTCTTTTTTTTTTCAAATCAAGGGGACGGTTCCCCACCCCCCCTAGTTCCATCCTTGCATACTCTTACATATATATTAATATATATATATATATATATACGGCCAGGCTCTTAATTGAACAGGTAAGTGAAGAGAACATGGTTTTTAAGCTAAAAGAACCTGCGGGCTGCCACGCTAACCCGCACACCACACTAATTCACGGGTTCTTTTAGGCTTAAAAGTCATGTTTATTGGGTAAGTTTACTCGACTCTGTTCACTTTAGAGCCTCTCCGTATATACTAATAATAATAATAATAATAATAATAATAATAATGATAAAATGATGCGAACAGTTCTTCTTCTTTATTATTTTGAATGCTCATTAACCTTCTGAATATGCTTTCTTAACTTTACTTCCTTTTTACTTTTGACAAACCAACACATACATGATACATCATACATGGTATACATTTCTTTATGGATATGTTAAATTAAATACGAAAAAGTGTTGATGTATTAGTTCCTATTTATTCTTTTCTTTTTAATCTCTCAAAATTTTCTGAAACCCCCAGTACATTCTATAATTCTATAAGTATAATTTTTGTATTGATTTAATAGCATTAATATACTACAAGAAAAGTGACTTTTAGCGGCACCAAATGTCGTCACTAAAAATTAAAATTTTGTCACTAAAGTATTTAGTGAGGATAAAGATGGTTGCCACTAGGTCGTGACTAATTGTACCGTGACTAAATAATTTAGTGTCAGAAATAACAAAAGTGTTTACTTTAGCCACTAATTATCACAAAAGCTTAGTTTTTAGTGTCGAATAAAAGTCGCCTCTAATATTAAAACTTTTTGTGGGGATAAATTTCTTGACACAAAAAAGTTTCTTTAGTCACAACAATCATCGTCACAAAAGATTGGCATATTTTGTGGAAAAAAAAAAAAACCAACTCGTCACTAAAATATACATATAGACACAATAATTATCATGAGAAAAAAAAATTATATTACCTTACCAATGTGCTTTATTAACAAGTAAATTTGCTACTTAGCGAAGGAAACAATTAAATCAAACTCAAATTTGAGATAAAGTTCATTTTGCTAACATGTAATTAAGTTAAAATTGAGATATAACTCATTCAAATGACAAGAGACTTGCATATACAAAATTCAGTTACAACTTACAAGCACTAACACCTTGATTACAAAAAAAGGGTCATGAAAAGCTGACCTCATAACTTCATAACATCCAAAAGAAAACATGATCGCAAGGCCTTAGAATCCAAAAATATCATCATGAATAGGACTTTCAATATACAAAAGAAATCATAATTAACAGACCTTAAAATATACAAAAAGTCCATGGTCAATAGCTTTAAGTCTCTCCAACCTACAAGTGAAACAGATGGGGTACATGTTAGTACGATTCTCAATTTGGTGACCATCTGAAAGGCTTAATTCATTAATAATAGAAATAGCTTTTACTATGTGAGAAGGAGGGGAACAACTCTGCCCTTGCTGCCCAAACTGCGCAAGAAAAGTTGCAAATTGAGAATGCATTGCAACTTGCGAGGCTAACTGGGAAGCAAGGGACTCTATTCTTGAAACCATCTCGCTATTTTCCATCTCTAACAATTCTAAACGCCTAGCTTCTATCTGCTTCATTTTGCCTCCTAAATTCCTCATTCTTCCTCTCTAGCTAGTTGTACACGATGAGTTTTCTGACTAGCTTCAAATGATCTAGGAGTTGGACCAGCCCCCGTCCTGACTGCTCCGGTCCAAGAACTTGAACAAACCTCTCATCCTCAATCATAGTAGCAGCATCCTCCTCCATGGGTTCAGTTGACAAACTCATTAACTTTTCCTGCATAAACACAGTTAAAAAAGCCTCCCAATCGCAAAAAAAAAAAAAAAAAAAAAAAAAAAAAAAAAAACAAACACCTAGAGTTCTAGGACCTGAACAAACATGGTAAGGCTAACTCGCAAAAAACGCAAAAACCCCAACATAAAAAATCACAGCAAGCAAAGACCTCAATAACAGATCCAAATAAATCCAAATCACCAAATAAATCTCAAAGCAAATACAAAGCAATAAAAAAATAAAAATAAAAGAATAGACCAAGTAAAGTTACCCTAAAAATTGAAGAAACAAGCAATCTGAATGCAATTTGAAAAACTAATGGTACACAATTGAAAGAATCATGACAAGAACAACATGCATGTCCTCCAATATTAGTATTTTGCTTTAAATCAAACCCAAGGTTAGTGAAATTGGCTTATGCAAAAGGCATTACATAATAATCTAACCTACACATTTTAGACAATTGTTAAAAGAAATTACTTAACTGACTTTAGTAGGCTACCGACTTGCTATCTCGATTAGGAGAGAGAACGTTGCAGAGAATATGTCGGCATGTGAATGGATAAAACTAGGGCTAGATGTTATGGCTTGGTACTTCGTAGAGAACAAAAGAGAAGTAAGATGTTTTGTAGAGAACAAGAGGGATGTGTGTGTC
>CM066996.1:50615-58115 GCA_033977485.1 Hydrangea macrophylla
ACCCTAAACCCTAAACCCTAAACCCTAAACCCTAAACCCTAAACCCTAAACCCTAAACCCTAAACCCTAAACCCTAAACCCTAAACCCTAAACCCTAAACCCTAAACCCTAAACCCTAAACCCTAAACCCTAAACCCTAAACCCTAAACCCTAAACCCTAAACCCTAAACCCTAAACCCTAAACCCTAAACCTCTAAACCCTAAACCCTAAACCCTAAACCCTAAACCCTAAACCCTAAACCCTAAACCCTAAACCCTAAACCCTAAACCCTAAACCCTAAACCCTAAACCCTAAACCCTAAACCCTAAACCCTAAACCCTAAACCCTAAACCCTAAACCCTAAACCCTAAACCCTAAACCCTAAACCCTAAACCCTAAACCCTAAACCCTAAACCCTAAACCCTAAACCCTAAACCCTAAACCCTAAACCCTAAACCCTAAACCCTAAACCCTAAACCCTAAACCCTAAACCCTAAACCCTAAACCCTAAACCCTAAACCCTAAACCCTAAACCCTAAACCCTAAACCCTAAACCCTAAACCCTAAACCCTAAACCCTAAACCCTAAACCCTAAACCCTAAACCCTAAACCCTAAACCCTAAACCCTAAACCCTAAACCCTAAACCCTAAACCCTAAACCCTAAACCCTAAACCCTAAACCCTAAACCCTAAACCCTAAACCCTAAACCCTAAACCCTAAACCCTAAACCCTAAACCCTAAACCCTAAACCCTAAACCCTAAACCCTAAACCCTAAACCCTAAACCCTAAACCCTAAACCCTAAACCCTAAACCCTAAACCCTAAACCCTAAACCCTAAACCCTAAACCCTAAACCCTAAACCCTAAACCCTAAACCCTAAACCCTAAACCCTAAACCCTAAACCCTAAACCCTAAACCCTAAACCCTAAACCCTAAACCCTAAACCCTAAACCCTAAACCCTAAACCCTAAACCCTAAACCCTAAACCCTAAACCCTAAACCCTAAACCCTAAACCCTAAACCCTAAACCCTAAACCCTAAACCCTAAACCCTAAACCCTAAACCCTAAACCCTAAACCCTAAACCCTAAACCCTAAACCCTAAACCCTAAACCCTAAACCCTAAACCCTAAACCCTAAACCCTAAACCCTAAACCCTAAACCCTAAACCCTAAACCCTAAACCCTAAACCCTAAACCCTAAACCCTAAACCCTAAACCCTAAACCCTAAACCCTAAACCCTAAACCCTAAACCCTAAACCCTAAACCCTAAACCCTAAACCCTAAACCCTAAACCCTAAACCCTAAACCCTAAACCCTAAACCCTAAACCCTAAACCCTAAACCCTAAACCCTAAACCCTAAACCCTAAACCCTAAACCCTAAACCCTAAACCCTAAACCCTAAACCCTAAACCCTAAACCCTAAACCCTAAACCCTAAACCCTAAACCCTAAACCCTAAACCCTAAACCCTAAACCCTAAACCCTAAACCCTAAACCCTAAACCCTAAACCCTAAACCCTAAACCCTAAACCCTAAACCCTAAACCCTAAACCCTAAACCCTAAACCCTAAACCCTAAACCCTAAACCCTAAACCCTAAACCCTAAACCCTAAACCCTAAACCCTAAACCCTAAACCCTAAACCCTAAACCCTAAACCCTAAACCCTAAACCCTAAACCCTAAACCCTAAACCCTAAACCCTAAACCCTAAACCCTAAACCCTAAACCCTAAACCCTAAACCCTAAACCCTAAACCCTAAACCCTAAACCCTAAACCCTAAACCCTAAACCCTAAACCCTAAACCCTAAACCCTAAACCCTAAACCCTAAACCCTAAACCCTAAACCCTAAACCCTAAACCCTAAACCCTAAACCCTAAACCCTAAACCCTAAACCCTAAACCCTAAACCCTAAACCCTAAACCCTAAACCCTAAACCCTAAACCCTAAACCCTAAACCCTAAACCCTAAACCCTAAACCCTAAACCCTAAACCCTAAACCCTAAACCCTAAACCCTAAACCCTAAACCCTAAACCCTAAACCCTAAACCCTAAACCCTAAACCCTAAACCCTAAACCCTAAACCCTAAACCCTAAACCCTAAACCCTAAACCCTAAACCCTAAACCCTAAACCCTAAACCCTAAACCCTAAACCCTAAACCCTAAACCCTAAACCCTAAACCCTAAACCCTAAACCCTAAACCCTAAACCCTAAACCCTAAACCCTAAACCCTAAACCCTAAACCCTAAACCCTAAACCCTAAACCCTAAACCCTAAACCCTAAACCCTAAACCCTAAACCCTAAACCCTAAACCCTAAACCCTAAACCCTAAACCCTAAACCCTAAACCCTAAACCCTAAACCCTAAACCCTAAACCCTAAACCCTAAACCCTAAACCCTAAACCCTAAACCCTAAACCCTAAACCCTAAACCCTAAACCCTAAACCCTAAACCCTAAACCCTAAACCCTAAACCCTAAACCCTAAACCCTAAACCCTAAACCCTAAACCCTAAACCCTAAACCCTAAACCCTAAACCCTAAACCCTAAACCCTAAACCCTAAACCCTAAACCCTAAACCCTAAACCCTAAACCCTAAACCCTAAACCCTAAACCCTAAACCCTAAACCCTAAACCCTAAACCCTAAACCCTAAACCCTAAACCCTAAACCCTAAACCCTAAACCCTAAACCCTAAACCCTAAACCCTAAACCCTAAACCCTAAACCCTAAACCCTAAACCCTAAACCCTAAACCCTAAACCCTAAACCCTAAACCCTAAACCCTAAACCCTAAACCCTAAACCCTAAACCCTAAACCCTAAACCCTAAACCCTAAACCCTAAACCCTAAACCCTAAACCCTAAACCCTAAACCCTAAACCCTAAACCCTAAACCCTAAACCCTAAACCCTAAACCCTAAACCCTAAACCCTAAACCCTAAACCCTAAACCCTAAACCCTAAACCCTAAACCCTAAACCCTAAACCCTAAACCCTAAACCCTAAACCCTAAACCCTAAACCCTAAACCCTAAACCCTAAACCCTAAACCCTAAACCCTAAACCCTAAACCCTAAACCCTAAACCCTAAACCCTAAACCCTAAACCCTAAACCCTAAACCCTAAACCCTAAACCCTAAACCCTAAACCCTAAACCCTAAACCCTAAACCCTAAACCCTAAACCCTAAACCCTAAACCCTAAACCCTAAACCCTAAACCCTAAACCCTAAACCCTAAACCCTAAACCCTAAACCCTAAACCCTAAACCCTAAACCCTAAACCCTAAACCCTAAACCCTAAACCCTAAACCCTAAACCCTAAACCCTAAACCCTAAACCCTAAACCCTAAACCCTAAACCCTAAACCCTAAACCCTAAACCCTAAACCCTAAACCCTAAACCCTAAACCCTAAACCCTAAACCCTAAACCCTAAACCCTAAACCCTAAACCCTAAACCCTAAACCCTAAACCCTAAACCCTAAACCCTAAACCCTAAACCCTAAACCCTAAACCCTAAACCCTAAACCCTAAACCCTAAACCCTAAACCCTAAACCCTAAACCCTAAACCCTAAACCCTAAACCCTAAACCCTAAACCCTAAACCCTAAACCCTAAACCCTAAACCCTAAACCCTAAACCCTAAACCCTAAACCCTAAACCCTAAACCCTAAACCCTAAACCCTAAACCCTAAACCCTAAACCCTAAACCCTAAACCCTAAACCCTAAACCCTAAACCCTAAACCCTAAACCCTAAACCCTAAACCCTAAACCCTAAACCCTAAACCCTAAACCCTAAACCCTAAACCCTAAACCCTAAACCCTAAACCCTAAACCCTAAACCCTAAACCCTAAACCCTAAACCCTAAACCCTAAACCCTAAACCCTAAACCCTAAACCCTAAACCCTAAACCCTAAACCCTAAACCCTAAACCCTAAACCCTAAACCCTAAACCCTAAACCCTAAACCCTAAACCCTAAACCCTAAACCCTAAACCCTAAACCCTAAACCCTAAACCCTAAACCCTAAACCCTAAACCCTAAACCCTAAACCCTAAACCCTAAACCCTAAACCCTAAACCCTAAACCCTAAACCCTAAACCCTAAACCCTAAACCCTAAACCCTAAACCCTAAACCCTAAACCCTAAACCCTAAACCCTAAACCCTAAACCCTAAACCCTAAACCCTAAACCCTAAACCCTAAACCCTAAACCCTAAACCCTAAACCCTAAACCCTAAACCCTAAACCCTAAACCCTAAACCCTAAACCCTAAACCCTAAACCCTAAACCCTAAACCCTAAACCCTAAACCCTAAACCCTAAACCCTAAACCCTAAACCCTAAACCCTAAACCCTAAACCCTAAACCCTAAACCCTAAACCCTAAACCCTAAACCCTAAACCCTAAACCCTAAACCCTAAACCCTAAACCCTAAACCCTAAACCCTAAACCCTAAACCCTAAACCCTAAACCCTAAACCCTAAACCCTAAACCCTAAACCCTAAACCCTAAACCCTAAACCCTAAACCCTAAACCCTAAACCCTAAACCCTAAACCCTAAACCCTAAACCCTAAACCCTAAACCCTAAACCCTAAACCCTAAACCCTAAACCCTAAACCCTAAACCCTAAACCCTAAACCCTAAACCCTAAACCCTAAACCCTAAACCCTAAACCCTAAACCCTAAACCCTAAACCCTAAACCCTAAACCCTAAACCCTAAACCCTAAACCCTAAACCCTAAACCCTAAACCCTAAACCCTAAACCCTAAACCCTAAACCCTAAACCCTAAACCCTAAACCCTAAACCCTAAACCCTAAACCCTAAACCCTAAACCCTAAACCCTAAACCCTAAACCCTAAACCCTAAACCCTAAACCCTAAACCCTAAACCCTAAACCCTAAACCCTAAACCCTAAACCCTAAACCCTAAACCCTAAACCCTAAACCCTAAACCCTAAACCCTAAACCCTAAACCCTAAACCCTAAACCCTAAACCCTAAACCCTAAACCCTAAACCCTAAACCCTAAACCCTAAACCCTAAACCCTAAACCCTAAACCCTAAACCCTAAACCCTAAACCCTAAACCCTAAACCCTAAACCCTAAACCCTAAACCCTAAACCCTAAACCCTAAACCCTAAACCCTAAACCCTAAACCCTAAACCCTAAACCCTAAACCCTAAACCCTAAACCCTAAACCCTAAACCCTAAACCCTAAACCCTAAACCCTAAACCCTAAACCCTAAACCCTAAACCCTAAACCCTAAACCCTAAACCCTAAACCCTAAACCCTAAACCCTAAACCCTAAACCCTAAACCCTAAACCCTAAACCCTAAACCCTAAACCCTAAACCCTAAACCCTAAACCCTAAACCCTAAACCCTAAACCCTAAACCCTAAACCCTAAACCCTAAACCCTAAACCCTAAACCCTAAACCCTAAACCCTAAACCCTAAACCCTAAACCCTAAACCCTAAACCCTAAACCCTAAACCCTAAACCCTAAACCCTAAACCCTAAACCCTAAACCCTAAACCCTAAACCCTAAACCCTAAACCCTAAACCCTAAACCCTAAACCCTAAACCCTAAACCCTAAACCCTAAACCCTAAACCCTAAACCCTAAACCCTAAACCCTAAACCCTAAACCCTAAACCCTAAACCCTAAACCCTAAACCCTAAACCCTAAACCCTAAACCCTAAACCCTAAACCCTAAACCCTAAACCCTAAACCCTAAACCCTAAACCCTAAACCCTAAACCCTAAACCCTAAACCCTAAACCCTAAACCCTAAACCCTAAACCCTAAACCCTAAACCCTAAACCCTAAACCCTAAACCCTAAACCCTAAACCCTAAACCCTAAACCCTAAACCCTAAACCCTAAACCCTAAACCCTAAACCCTAAACCCTAAACCCTAAACCCTAAACCCTAAACCCTAAACCCTAAACCCTAAACCCTAAACCCTAAACCCTAAACCCTAAACCCTAAACCCTAAACCCTAAACCCTAAACCCTAAACCCTAAACCCTAAACCCTAAACCCTAAACCCTAAACCCTAAACCCTAAACCCTAAACCCTAAACCCTAAACCCTAAACCCTAAACCCTAAACCCTAAACCCTAAACCCTAAACCCTAAACCCTAAACCCTAAACCCTAAACCCTAAACCCTAAACCCTAAACCCTAAACCCTAAACCCTAAACCCTAAACCCTAAACCCTAAACCCTAAACCCTAAACCCTAAACCCTAAACCCTAAACCCTAAACCCTAAACCCTAAACCCTAAACCCTAAACCCTAAACCCTAAACCCTAAACCCTAAACCCTAAACCCTAAACCCTAAACCCTAAACCCTAAACCCTAAACCCTAAACCCTAAACCCTAAACCCTAAACCCTAAACCCTAAACCCTAAACCCTAAACCCTAAACCCTAAACCCTAAACCCTAAACCCTAAACCCTAAACCCTAAACCCTAAACCCTAAACCCTAAACCCTAAACCCTAAACCCTAAACCCTAAACCCTAAACCCTAAACCCTAAACCCTAAACCCTAAACCCTAAACCCTAAACCCTAAACCCTAAACCCTAAACCCTAAACCCTAAACCCTAAACCCTAAACCCTAAACCCTAAACCCTAAACCCTAAACCCTAAACCCTAAACCCTAAACCCTAAACCCTAAACCCTAAACCCTAAACCCTAAACCCTAAACCCTAAACCCTAAACCCTAAACCCTAAACCCTAAACCCTAAACCCTAAACCCTAAACCCTAAACCCTAAACCCTAAACCCTAAACCCTAAACCCTAAACCCTAAACCCTAAACCCTAAACCCTAAACCCTAAACCCTAAACCCTAAACCCTAAACCCTAAACCCTAAACCCTAAACCCTAAACCCTAAACCCTAAACCCTAAACCCTAAACCCTAAACCCTAAACCCTAAACCCTAAACCCTAAACCCTAAACCCTAAACCCTAAACCCTAAACCCTAAACCCTAAACCCTAAACCCTAAACCCTAAACCCTAAACCCTAAACCCTAAACCCTAAACCCTAAACCCTAAACCCTAAACCCTAAACCCTAAACCCTAAACCCTAAACCCTAAACCCTAAACCCTAAACCCTAAACCCTAAACCCTAAACCCTAAACCCTAAACCCTAAACCCTAAACCCTAAACCCTAAACCCTAAACCCTAAACCCTAAACCCTAAACCCTAAACCCTAAACCCTAAACCCTAAACCCTAAACCCTAAACCCTAAACCCTAAACCCTAAACCCTAAACCCTAAACCCTAAACCCTAAACCCTAAACCCTAAACCCTAAACCCTAAACCCTAAACCCTAAACCCTAAACCCTAAACCCTAAACCCTAAACCCTAAACCCTAAACCCTAAACCCTAAACCCTAAACCCTAAACCCTAAACCCTAAACCCTAAACCCTAAACCCTAAACCCTAAACCCTAAACCCTAAACCCTAAACCCTAAACCCTAAACCCTAAACCCTAAACCCTAAACCCTAAACCCTAAAC